>JAHBCN010005746.1:0-52977 GCA_019359885.1 Listronotus oregonensis | reverse complement strand
AAAAGGAATAGCGAAAAACCGTTTTGTTTGTTTTTTTTTTATTTTTTACAAGTCCTATTGACAGTATCGCGATTAAATTACAATTAATTTTTTTTTGTTCTAAAAGAAAAAATAGCAAATTTAAATCGTTTTTCCTATTTAAAAACTAATAAAAGTTAACTTTTTTCTACAGATTTTGGTTTTTGCACCTTTTTTTAGAAGATGGTACCGGTGGTTTGCTGTTAAATTTTAATTGCTTAAAAAATCAATCAAAAAGGCAATAAAAATTTGTTAAAATTACTTTAAAACTATTTCGCATTAAGAGCAATGTCCATTTCATGGTCTTTATCTTCATTTCTGTGCTCAGATATTTTAAGGTCACTTACATTTTTGCCATTTATTCCTGTTCAAAAATGTAAACATTTAATATCAAATTCACAAGCTATTTGGCTGGCTAGTACGAATACGGGAATACGCATTACGCCTTTTTTCGTAGACTTTTAACCATTTAAGTGAATTTAATTTAACTCCTTTTCATTGCTGTACTTGAAAAAAATTATTATCAGACTATGCTTGATTACTAAAATAACGTATTATAACAAATTAACATTTTTTAGATAAAAATACTTTTTGTTACATTAACATTAACATTAAAAATTTAATTTGCCTGTCAAATTTAATAAAATAATCTTAGACTCATTTTAAGGGTTTTGACGTCAACCTTCTTTTTTATGAAGCAATGCCCATAAATATCTTGCCACAGAAAACAGTGGTGGACAAAAATCCAATAAAATTAAATTTTTTAATTTTTTTTTTGCAATTGTTTTTTTTAACTTTAAGAGGTACCATTTTGAGGGGTAATTTTATTCTCTACAAAAAGCTTTTACATAATTTTTCTAAATATGCCTAGATTTTGAAATAATTTAGAATTTTAAAAATGATGACAGATATACTACGTCCTCAAAAACGCAAGCCTTAATTTAATTTAGTCCAGGAAACGGAGGTGAAAAAAGTGCAAAACCTAGCAATTTTTTCAAAATGCATAGATTTGAATGAAAATTTGGGATTAAGCTAAACTTACCCTCCACTTCAAAATCTATATTATGCCGATGGACGCTCTTTATTTTAGGGGTGAAAACTACCCTTTATTGGACCAGCTCTTTTTAGTTTAGCAATTCATCCACTTATTTTATCATTAAATACAGAAATAAATCTTTGGTATCTAGATGACGGTACACTTGCTGGAAACCCAAAATCGGTTTTAGATAATTTTCATAAAATAATCAAATTTTGATAAGTGTGAATTAACTGTTTTATCTAAAGATCATTCCAATATACTATCAAATTTTTTAAGTGTTGTTCCTAATCTGTCAGTAATTCCCATTTCAAATTTTAATTTATTAGGAAGTGCTTTTTCGTCAAATGAAATTGAATACTCAATTAATAAAAAGACAGAATTTTTAAAATCTCTTAGCACCAAATTAAAATTTATAGACTCACATATTTCCTATTATTTACTAAAATATTCCTTTGCCATACCTCGAATGTCTTATTTGTTAAGATGTTCACCTTGTTGGAAATCTCCAGAATTACTTTGTAATTTTGATAATGTATTACAAAGTTTGGTTCAAGACATAACAAATTGTGATATTAAATTAAATTCTTGGTTACAAAGCACTCTTCCAGTAAAATTTGGAGGTCTTGGAATAAGAGATACATCCACCCTGTCTATTTCTGCCTTTTAGGTTCAATCAATGACGTGTCAGGTTTACTTTCCAAAATTTTACCTTCCTATATTCTTGCGACAGTAGATAATGATTTCAGCAATTGTTTTGTAAGATGGTTATATGTTTGCAATCTTCAAAATCAACCACAAGAATTACCAAAAAAACAGAAAGATTTTGACTTTTTAATTTGCCCATCTCGTCACAAATATATTACAAACATGTGCCAGACAAGTGAAGATAAGGCACATCTACTTGTTCTTCAGGCCCCTGAAAGTAATGCTTGGATTAACGCACTTCCATCTTCGTCCTTGGGAAATTTGTTAGACAACAAAACATTCCATATTTCCATCGCTCTCAGACTTGGTCTGCCTGTGTGTGGAGAGCACACCTGCGTTTGCGGCGAAAATGCTGATATTTATGGCCTACATGGGTTAAGCTGCAAAAAGCGCAGGGCGTTCTTTTAGACACAGTCAGATAAATGACATTATCAAAAAGCTCTGATTTTAGCTGAAAATCCTTCTGTATTAGAGCCTCTTGGAGTTTGCAGAAGCGATGGAAAACGGGTGATGGAATGACCTTAATTCCTGGAAATATGGAAAACAATTACTTTGGGACGCTACTTGCAGCCATACACTTGCAAAATCCTATCTGGACAAAACTTCTAATTTTGAGGTGCGGCTGCTCGTATTGCCGAGAATAAAAAACATCTGAAATATAAAGAGCTTGAAGAACGCTTTATCTTCATTCCTTTTGCTGTTGAAACTTTTGGTCCTTTGGGTGATGAGGCTAAGGGTTTTATTAGTAAAATTTGCAAAAAAATACAATGCAAAAAATCTCGAAGTTTCATCATCCAAAGAATTGGTTTAGCTGTGCAACGGGGTAATGCAGCATCGGTCCTAGGAACAATCCAGGAAGACCTAGGACTTGATGAAGTTTATAATGTTTAAATATAGATTAAGTTATTTATTTAATTTTAGAATATTGTTATTTGGTATTTATAAGATTATTTAATAAATTTCCACAAATGTACCCTTTATTGCTAAAACCCATGAAACTATACATTAAAGCTTAATTAAGTAAAATTTGACTCAAATAATTTAAAAAAGTCGTATTTTGTTTCTTTTAAACATTGTTTAAAATATTACAGCCCTTAAAAACCAACCCCTATTATGATGCTAAAGGTCGCTTTTTATTTTTTCGGGTAACAACTACTCCTTATTGCAGAAACCTTCAAAACTTTCATATTAATTCACCCTTAAAGTGTGCATTACGCCGATGAGCGCTTTTTTATATTTGAGGGGGTAAAAACTACCCCTTTCTACTAAAACCTTTAAAACTTATTTCACTTTTATAATTAAGCTTAAATCAAGTAAAACTTGGCTTAAACAAGTTGAATAATAAATGCTTAATCTTTGAAATATTAGTTGAAGTATTTTAACCCTTAAATGCAATCCATATTACAATTACATTAAAAATGTATTGAAATCAAAAAATGTATTTTTGCTTTTAGAATGCTCCTAAAATATTTTTTTTAAGGACAACTCCTTCAGTTTTTGTAATAAAAAAAGTTAAAAAAAAATTGTTGGTTTTTTCAAGAGCTACAAGGTTCTATATATTAAAACGATTTAAAACCCTTACATTTCAAAGAGGTGAGTGTAAAGGGCTAAAACAAGGTAGTGCTCGTCTATACACACGCGATTTGAACGTTTTTATCTCACTTAATTTCAGTCATACAGTAAATTAAAAAAGCAACATGTTGGTAATTCAAAAACCTACAATTTGATACCATAGTAATTTTTACATATCTTTCTTAGTTTTCGAGTTATTTTGAAGAAAAATTTATTTTTTATTAACATTCTGAAATTTAATTTTCACTTGCAGCTCCATTTTTTTCAAAATTAAGCAATTTAAATCGGTCAAAATTTTAGAATATATTTATGTTACATAGATAAAGAGAACTGAAAAAGGGCTACGACCCATTTTAATTAGGGTGGTAATTAGGGGGTTGTCTTTGAAGATTTTTACACTAAAAAAATTGGTCTACCCATATTTTAATCATAACTCACTCAAATTTTATGATACTTTTTTTTTAAAAGAAGGTCTTTGCAAATGCTTTAAAACAGTTATTATTAGTTTTTGTCGAAAAATACGTAGATTTTCCGTTATTTGCCTTTAAAACTCTGAAATTTTGTGTTTGATGAATAACAGCTAACCTTTAAGAAACCACAACTTGGTTTGTATTGGTCTCACAGCAAATACAAAATAACCATTTATTCATTTTTTTAAAAGCAACAATTTTGTTATTAACAGTTTTTTTGATAAATTGCATACTTATCTTATTTGCAAAAAACAATTAAAAACGTTGATTTTATTGACGAAAAACTCCGACTTTCGATCGCAAATAACTCGAAAAGTATGCATTTTACATTAGAAATCATTTTTCCATCAATTCCTATGTTTAAAATATTTAAAAAAATCAACCCCCGAGATGGTTTGGCAACCACCCCCAAGGTAAAGGCGCTCTTCGGCATTATATAGATTTTGATCCTTAGACTATTCCCTACTTACTGTCAAAATTTTAAGTCATTCTATACGTTTTGAAAAAAATTGCTATACTTTAAGTCCAAAATTTCTGTCAATGACGCATCGCTCGCCTTTAGAGTGCCCCGGGTTGTGCGGCGTCAGGGGAATCAATTCCAGTGGCGTGTGCATTTCAGAAAATAAATGGCAAAATTTCGTCAAAACATAAAAATATTTTTTACAAGCAAAATTATTTTCTCACATTTTCATCAACCCTTTAAATTAGTAACAAGCCTATATTATTTTAGTAATTATTCGGAATAATGAAAAATGTGGATTTTTTGCTAAATTTTGCACACCTCCTATTTTGAGGTCATAGAACACAAATTTGAAATTTTTTTGGCGATTTCTAATAGTTTTCCAAAAAAAATACATTTTTTACTTTCATTTTACCTTGTCCGATTTTATTTTGCTACATGAAAAAAATAATAAAATTTTAGTTTTAACATAAATTAAAAAAGACGTAAAAACAGAACGATAGACAATCCAAGTTACACCGACTTGCCAATTCACCACCGATCTTGCAAATTCAATATTAAATAAGATATTTGCACGCATTGCTTAATTAAAAATATCTACTATTTAAGGAACACGAAAGCCCCGAAATCATCAGCTTGTAGAATCCAATAACGATTTCGGGTCTTTCGAGTTCCATATTTAGTGGATATTTTTGATCAAAAATCGCGGGCCGGGCGAAGCAAGGTCCGCATACCTTATAACAATGTCACAAAGAAAACTATTACAACTTTGCAACAAATCAACATTTTTGAAATTTCGAGTTGAATTCAGACTTAAGCGGTTTACCTACTTTTTATTGAAAATTAAGCTTTTTTTCCGTACTTTTTAAGTGATTCTTTTTTATATTAAAATAATATGAATTTTTTAAATGTGTTTTCGTGCCAAGGATAGAATTTAAAGAAATATGTCAAAAAATGTAATTAAAAATTTTAATTATTATTCTTTTAAAATACTATAAGAGACGGCCAAAAAAAAACTTCTGATTCATGTTTAACAATCGGAAAGTAGGGAGTGTGCAAAAAATAACAAAAACATCGCATTTTCCAGTTATCCGAATAATTACTAATATTGTTTATTTGCCTTTTAAAACTCTGAATACCGTACGCGAAGAAACTTTTGTTAAAGTTGCACATATCTCTGCAGCATCCAAAATGGTTAGTTCAGGATTTTCTTCCCGAATCCCATGGTAAACATTTTCGTTCTTTTAACGTTAACTGAGTTTTTTTGTAGGCGGATTACTAGTTGAAGGTTGGTTAATATTCATAGTTTACTGAATTAAAAGCACTAAATAACACTAAATATTTATATACAATTATATACACTAAATCAGGCAAACTATAATAACATTGGCACAAAACAATATCTATATACTACGAAAACTAGAAATTTACAATATTTAGAAAATACCCTGAACAGCACGAAAACCCTGTCGATACGCTTATTTTCAAGTCTGTTCAAGTTATAAACTAAGGAATGTGTGTTGCCACATTTATTGTTTTCTCGATGACAATAATTTCAATACATATTGGCGTGCTATATTTAATGCGATCGCTGGTTGGTAACTTATTCTCGCGAATTATGACAACGTGGCGATGAAACTTTTGGTCGGTTTACTGTAATTTGAGCGGAAAAGTATATCATAGGCTTAAAAATCATTTACTAGTGTTAGATTTTTATTCAGCCGCTTCGTCGGTTGGGTGGCCGGTATTAAATGAGTCACTGACAAAAATTTTGGACTTTAGGTATAGACGAAATGGTTCGTTTCCTGGACTAATAGCACATTGTAATTTTATTATATTTAGGCACCATAATCATTCATAAAATTGCTTTTAGGAATTTGTTTCTTGTTACTCCATTTATTTCAAGGGTGAGGGTCAAAATACAAAGCAAAATCCTGTACCCAGCTTAAATACATCTTTTTTTAGATTGGTATTATATTTGTTACTGTAGTTCTTATAGTAATTATAAAAATAAAAATAAAAAAGAAATTAAGTCAAGTCAAACAGTCAATACCTAATAATGCACAGTGTATTACTGACGATGGTCGTGGGATCAATAATCCAAGTAGCATGTATTAAAATGTTTGGAAAGGTAAGCTTTATATGTTTTTAGTTTAAAGGTACAAGGTGAAAGGCATGCTTTTGCTAGAAATCCTTCATAAAAACGCATATATAGTCCATTGAAAACTACGGTAAAAGGTCGGGAAACGCTGGACTTGACGAGACCACTTGTCCCTTCTGTATTTTGGGACGCTGATCACGAAAATAGGGGTTAGAACTTGCAGCAGTGGTCGGAACACCCCTAAAATTGCAAAAAACGCCCCTAAGTAGGGGTGGGTTTTGGAAAAAATTGAAATTTTGCAAACTAAGCCGCTTGTTTTTTGGGTCGTTGATTTCGAAAATCGGGGTGTCGAGACTGGAAAATTTGTGTTACACCCCCCACATGTGAAAAACGCCCCTCCCAAGAGGTGAGTTTTGGAAAAAATTGACGTTTCTCAAACTAAGTCATCTTATATGCTTTTTGGTTCGCTGATTTCGAAAATCGGGGTGTCGAGACTGGAAAATTTGTGTAACACCCCACACATGCGAGAAGCACCCCTCCAAAAGGGTAGGTTTTTAAGCCATTTTATATGTTTTTTGTTTTATTATGAACCTGACGTAAATAAAGACGATTTGTGGAAAGTTGCTTTAGATATTGTAAGTACTGTGTATGTGCAAAAGAGAGTTCCCGTAAATAATTTTAATGCAATAAGAGAACAATGTTATGCGAATTTGAAGAATGATATTAATATAAGAAGACTTCTACCAACAGACCTGGCAATCCGAGAACATGCTTTACGCATATATCTCCAGTGTCAGGATTGGCGTTTAAATAGATTGAATCCAACTGACTGGGGTTGGAAATCAGTCAACAATAAACTCGTGCCAATTTTTACTTCATGATATTACTGTAAAAGTTATTAAAACAGTCAAAAATGAATTATTGCCCATTCTAACACATTTGGTAGAATTATCTTTTAAAACATCTGTTTTTCCAGAACAAATGAAATTAGCAAAGGTATCACCTATATTTAAAAGTGGTGAATCTAGTAATCCAAATAATTATAGACCCATTTCCGTTTTATCAGTATTTTCAAAAATTTTGGAAAAAATCATGAATACAAAATTAGTTAACTTTTTAAAAACTCAAAAACTCCTTTCGGAAAACCAATAGGCTTTTCGTAAATTTAGTGATACAGAAGCAGCAGCAATAGATCTTACAACAGATATTCAATTTCAAATTTAGATCAGAATAAGAAATGTGCTCTGTTATCCTTAGATTTATGCAAAGGTTTTGATACTGTAAACCATGATATATTACTTCAAAAATTATTTAATATGGGAATACGAGGAAAAATTCATTGTTGGTTTGCAAGTTATTTAAAACACAGAAAGCAATATGTTAAAATTGAAAAAAACATTAGTTCCTCAAAAATAATTTCTTGTGGAATACCACAAGGATCTATTTTGGGCCCAATACTATTTTTAATTTATATAAATTCTATGCCTCTATTAAAATTAAAGGGTACTATAAAATTGTTTGCCGATGATACAACCATCCTATATTTTGCTGACAGTAACAGTGAAATTCAAGACAATATTAAATATGATTTAAACATTGTCTTTAATTGGTTAATTTATAAAACTTATTTTAAATTTAAATAAATCCTCCTATATAATTATCAGCAAACAACAAAGAAAAGATAAAATTCCTTATTATCATTTAAAAATAAAAAAATAAATTATTCTACAGTATAAAATCTTTGGGATTATATATTGATAAAAATTTAAGTTACAGAAAACATATAGACTATCTTCGAAATTATCTATCACCTTTAATAGGAATTTTGTTTAAGATTAGGAATTATATACCCTTAAAATTGCTTAAAAATATTTATTATAGTTTGGTACACTCAAAATTACAATATTTAATTTCAGTATGGGGTTCAGCAAACTCAAAAATATTAACATCTTTAAAAAGACTTCAAAATAAAATTATTAAATGTATTCATAAATTACCATATCTTGAACCAACAATTAATTTGTACAAACCAAATAATTATTGTGATATAAATCATATATATAAATTAAAAACATGTATATTCATTCATTCCCTGAAATTAAAAGAAAAAAAATTCAAATATCATACTTAAAAATATTAGTACGCCGTTTGAAGGGGCATAATACTAGACAAACAGATTTATTAGAAACGATTCAAATAAAAAGTAATTTTGGAATGAGATCAATACTCCATAACGGAATAAAAATGTACAATAATCTACAAATAAAAATTAAAAAAATTAAAAAATTATCACTGTTTAAAATATATATAAAAAAAATATTTAAAATTAATTTGACTGTTTTATTAATGAGTTCTTGTTAAAGTTAATATATTGTTATATTTTTTAATGTTATATTCCCTGTAATGAACTGTATAGTTGGTTGGGAATTAAATCAATAAATAAAAAATAAAACCGTTATCACCTGATAAATTTATAAAAAAGTTTACATGCAGTTGCAAAAAGGGATGTACGAAGAGATGTTCTTGCAGAAAAGTCGGATTGCGTTGCACCCAATTCTGCAAAGGATGTAAAGGCAGAGACTGCGAGAATAGCGAAAAAAACGTCGACTATCCAAGACTTTGATGAAGACGAAGACCTTGAAGCTTAATCCAGAAATATTGATTCAGGGAACTGAAAATCAATGGAATACAAGTGATTCACAGATAAATTCCGAAGTTGATTGGGACGAAACAACAACAGAATTTAACGACGATGAAGAAATTACTTCTGCATGCAAAATACCAAGACTATTTTAAATACAACTGAATAGTGATACGTTTTAAAAAGTTTTATACTTCATATTTCATATATATTAATAAAAATATATTTCATTTTTAGATTTTGAATTTTATATTTCATTTTTCTACAAAACCCACCCCTTGGGAGAGGTGTTTATCGCATGTGGGGGGTGTAACACAAATTTTCCAGTCTCGACACCCCGATTTTCGACATCAGCGACCCAAAAAACATATAAGGTGACTTAGTTTGCGAAACGTCAATTATTTCCAAAACCCACCTCTTGGGAGGGGTGTTTCTCGCATGTGGGGGGTTTAACACAAATTTTCAGTCTCGACACCCCGATTTTTGAAATCAGCGACCCAAAAAACATATAAGATGGCTTAGTTTGCAAAATGTCATTTTTTTCCAAAACCCACCCCTATTTAGGGGCGTTTTTTGCAGTTTTAGGGGTGTTCCGACCATTGCTGCAAGTTCTAACCCTCATTTTCGTAATCAGTGCCTCAAAATACATAAGGGACAAGTGTCAAGTCCAGGGTTTCTCGACCTTTAACCGGAGTTTTCAATGCGCTAATAAGAAAAATCGAATTATGCTCCCTTTCACATTTATCAAATATAGAGAATGTAAAAAAAAATTAAAAAAAAAAACTTTCTTTAATTTTAATCGCTCATAACTTTGTAAGTATTAATCGTAGAGAAAAAAAATCAGAGAGAAAAAGTTTTTTTATTAAATTTCCTATAATACATAATTGGTTAGAAATCGCAAAATGCATTACGGTTGTTGCAAAAAAGCAAAACAAAACGAGTTACTACCTAGTTTTTTCGTGATTTTTTTTAACCGTTTAGAGTTCTCTGAGAGGCTCCATATTCGGCCACAAAGAACGTTAGTCTATGATGAAACATTATGTTTAATGTCGTTAAGTTCGGTTTGATAGTTTTTATAATAATTTTATAATCCAATTTCGTTTTTAAAAAAATTGACAATCTTTGCCAATTGAGTAGAGTCCAGAATATTGAACTTGGACATTTGATTTTTATTTTCACATATACTGTAGACCTTAGGCCTTCAAATAATTTTTTTAATAAAAATTAGATCATTTGGTCGCCCTTAGCCCAAGATGCTTTTTTGGTATATCAAAATCGTTAATCGGTCGGTTGATTGCCAAGATACAGACTGCCAAAGTTAACCAGCGTTTACAGCGATTCTATAAACAATAATAAATATCAACTTTTTGCACATGGTCAATATGAAATTATTTTCCATTTTTATTTAAATTTTAGTAATAGTATAACTTTAAAGCAAAAACATATGTCTTTTTTTATTTGTTTAGATAAAAATTGTTTAAACAATTATTGCCCTTAGCAATTGTTCATAACCTTAAATAATTGAAGAGTGAATAACTAATCCGATTTTAATTTTTCAAAAAACATTTGAAAGCTTAAGATCCCAAGTATATTTAAAAAGAAGTGTCTTATTTGCACAATTTTCAATTTTTTCAAGGAAAAATTAGATTGCAAAATTATTATGCAAAAAATACTGAATGGATCTTAACGAAATTTGGCATAATGTTTCACAATAGCATAACATTTCATCTGGCCGAATATGGAGGTCCCCAAAAAAATCTAAGGGTCCAAAAAATCCATGCAAAAAACATTTTGCCTTGTTTTTGTTTACTGCTATTTTGGAAATTGGTAATATGTTTTTTATTATACTTACCTGAAAATACTACATTTTCAACTGTGTATAAAATACAGTAAATATGACATTTTCAGAACAGCGCACGGAATTTTTTTCCCGATCCCTCTTTCAGTGCGCTTATACAAAAATCCATCCATGGAAACTGTTCATAACAACGATTTATTTGTTAATGACATATTTTATTTTTTGTCAGTGAAATGTATGCCATTTTCAAAAAATGAATTTAGATTTGGAAGAAAATCCGGATATTCCCGATATTATATTACAACAAGCGGCAGAAGTGAGTGCAGATTTATTACCAGTGAAATCCAGGTTGAGATATGAACATGAATATCACATTTTTACCGAATGGCGGACTCAGAAAAGAATTAAAATTGTGAGTGACGATATTCTTTTAGTTTATTTTTCTGAAAAAGCCAAATCTATGAAGTCATCCACCTTATGGAGTCGATTCTCCATGTTAAAGTGTTGTTTGGCAATAAAAGAAAGTACTCACCACCAATATCCAAAAACTGTAGGATATGTACCAAAGAAATCCAAGTTTCTTACATCAGAAAGTAACCAAATTTTTATGTGAAGCTTCAGATGGACAATATCTACTAGCAAAAGTAATTTTAGTGTTTGGATCATTGGCATGCCGCAAAATGAGATTAATACGTTTGAGTTTAGACGATGTGGAAGATAATGGGCGTTTCCTTGTCGTGTTCTTACGAATTGGAAAAACTCACAGGTCAAGGGTTTTACCATAACCAATAAAAATTCCCAAATTCAATCCTGTACACTTTACAATAAATACGCAGATCTCCGCCCAAAAAATAGGGAGTGTAGAAGATTATTTGTTGCATACCGAAACCAAAGATTTTTACGCTTAACATGTTGGTTGCCATACTATCAGTTATTCAAAACTTGTTGCAAAATACTTAAAACTAAAAAATCGCGAAAGAATATACCGGACATGGGCTAAGGCGTTCTTCGGCTACCATGTTGGTGAAAGCGGCGTGATTTGCTCCTTTGAATTTTTTGCAATGTTCATTACTAAGAATTTGTCACGCCGCACGGAAAAAGTCGTCATTTCCGTACTGGTAATGAAATATACTATTACAATTTCTTTCCTATGGAAAAATTTAGTTATGAAATTTTATATCCCTAAAATTTTTTGCTACGACCAACACTTACAAAACTATACAGGCGATTTAAGTAGCTTTTTTTTTCCATTTTGCCCATTAACAAATGTTCCAATCCTTTTTGAAAGGAAGCAAATATCGATTCTTATTTATATATGTTATAGTCAATCCTCGAAGCTCCGGCGTTCCTAGGTTTGACTAGTCAATCCTCAGGTCTGACTTGAAGCCTTAGTCAAAGCCCAAACAAATGAAGTTTTTCGGCTTCTGACTAAAGAATTTTCATCAAACCCAAGAGAAACTAATTTGGTCAAGCAAACGTCAAAACCCAATTTAATGAAATCGAGGTTTGACCAGTCAAACTTGAATTAGGTATTACGGAGTCTCAGTTTGTTAAATTAGATGTAATAAAACGTTTTTTTTTTATTTTAATGTTTATTGTTGTTATATTGTCATAGTTAAAATAAAAAAATAGTCTTTATTCAGACATGGTGAGGCATTTTGAAGTTTAGAATTGCACAATACGTCAGATCTCTTACATTTACAACTAACTACAACTAACCAAAACTAACCACAACTAACCGCAAGTATAAACTTATTTAAACGTGTTACAAGTACAGTCGACGTTTGACCGAGTCTGCCAGTCGCTTCTAGAATCGACTCGGCAAAGCCCGAAACAGATTATTTTACTTTCGACGTTTGACTGAAAAGTTAGGAACTTCTAGGTTTGACTAAAAATACTTTAGTCAAAGGCCGTAATTGGAATTTAGTTCGGGGTTAGCCCGAAGGCTTTGGTCAAACCTAGGATAAACCAGTCATTCCACGAAGAAACTGCATATCGACCTTTGACTATGACATATACACCTTTTTTAAGGGTTTCTAGCAAAAACATGCCTGCTACCTCGTACATCCAACAACTCTTGTTTTTTTTTACAGATGAAGCAAGTCTCTAACTTGGAATTGATTTAATAAATTAATTTAAAATCGTTGTGCTCTTTTCTTTAAAATAAATATTTATAGAGTATGTCCCAAATTTGAGGTGTAATGTGTGATAATATTGATAATTTTTTAAAATGAGAAACCAAGTGTTTTAAAGAGTATTTTTTAATCAAAAATCAAGTTGTGCATAGCTACCCAATATCTAAATTTTCTTTGGTGTCGTTTGCGTGATATTACGTAACAAAATTTTGCTTTAAAAATAAGCAATATTTTATTTACGTCAATAAAAGTTTCTTTAATACATGCTTACCGGATCGATCTAGCATGTCCAAATTTCGGAATTCAAATAAATAAATAAAACTTCTTTTTGCACACCCTGTATATTCATAAGTTAGACCTAATAATGTAAAATGTCATTGTGAACAAAAAAAGGTCCTACGAAATTTTTTAATATCAGCATCCTAAACGATCGTAACAGGATGACAGCTGTCAAATTGACGTTTAGAATGCCGATATGAAAAAAAAATATTTTTTATATTCGCAATAAAAATTTATGTTCGTATGTATATTGAGTGTAACTTTCAAATATACAGGGTATGTCATAAGGAAGTTTTGAAATTTTAAAATTTGGACATGAATCGATTTGCGAGGGTCAAGTATCACTTACACCAAATTTTCAGCACGTATTGAAGAAACGACACTTACTTTGAAAGTAAGTTTAAATTTTATTTTTACTATTTTTATTTTATTGTAGCTTAATACTAGATAACACCAATTCAAAAATCAATTTTTTAATAATTTTCATTAAGTTTATTTTATAAAAAAAATAATAGAGTATTTGTATGTTTTTAGCTTTATTGTCGTAAGAGTAGAATATCCCTTCATATTTAACGTCATATCTTAAATTAGGGATATACTAAATATTTTTTTATAGAAAAGAGCGCGACTAAAAATACTAATCAACGGGTCTGAGCATTTTTCCAAAAACAAGCTTATTTAATTTATTCCAAGTTAAAGACTCGACTGTGTATGTCAAAGAAAATTAAAGTATTTTTTAAATATTCTCACGGCTATAAATTATTTATTTATTTTACAGTTTTTGCCTTAGTAAATTTTACATTTATTTTTAGCTCTATGGTCCATTTTCAGTAAAATTAACGAATTTTGAGAATCCTCGGACCAATCACGACTTTGATAATTCTGTCTTGTATAAAAGATATTTACTGAGTTTTACGAATAATTACGTTCCGCTATTTTATCTGGCATTTATTAAGGTAAATATTATCATAAAGTAATACCATACTGCGGCTCTGAAAATTTGCAAAGGGAGGAGGGTCAACCAACAAGCTCCGAACAGGGCTATATTTGTGGCTTATATCGAGTAATGAGTAATAACCTTCTCGCATATTTTTTCCTGTTGTATCCTGAAGAACATCCTAGAAAATGATTTGATTTTAAACAAAAGATGCAACATAAAATTAACAGTATTTGAATGTGACATCTTATTTATTTGCTCATTTTAGAACGCGTCTCATTTTTTTGATACGTTTTAGTAAAAAAGATGTCGTAGCTGGACCATATTCTTTGCTCGCTCAGAGATCTCTATATCCCAATCTGTAGGTAAAAATAAGGGCTGTTTATGACGTTAATTCGTAACAGGTTGGAAGGTGTTAGAAGTCTTTTATAGTTTATTTTGATTTCTGGGAGTAGTTGTAGAGGGTGATTACCTGAATATGACTATATAGTTTTAGACTCGAAAAAAGTGTGCAGGGGTGGGGGTGGAGGGTTAAAAGTGCTAAAAACGTGTTTTTCGCTTCTGCAAGCGCCATTGTTAATTTAAGAGGAATACGTTCAAAATGTTTTTTTTAGGTATTAAAAAAATCTATAATTTGAGCCCGGCTAAAATTGATTTAGTCGGGTTGTTTATGAAAAAATGCAAAAAAAACGTTAAAAATTGCCATTTTTTGAAATGTTAATAATTATTGCAAAAATATTTTTTTATCCATTTCTGTCATTGCAAAACATGGGTTTTTTAATTCTTTATTAAATAAGAGGTTCTAAAGCATGGTCGGATAATTTTTTGCCAAGATAATTGAGTTTTACTGATTTTAGAGTCATATTCTAGTAGGCTATATCTTTTTTGTTTATAAATATTTTAGGTATTACAAACTGTCTTTTGCTTTTTCAAGACTTATATTTTAATAATTTAGATCAACGAAATAAAAAAAATAATATTAAGTCCTTCGTTTTGAGCCTTGGGAAAAAGGTAGGTACTTTTTTGTTAATAAACAATGGGATCCGGATCGCCCCCTGCATAAGTTATTTTATTTATTTAAATTCCAAATAACTTAAAATTTGCAATAAACATTCAAAAATAAAAATATTAATTTTCACTTTTTTTCAGAAGCATACCTTAAAAAATCCTAAAAATTCGGTTATTTGATTATAACTCGAAAAATATTGCATTTAAATGAAAAAATGATATCACTTAAATAAAAGGTATTGTAAAAATACATAGTTTACGTCCTATAAAGTTTTGTGTATCGTTAATAGTTTTTAAGATATTGACGCTTAACATTTAAAAAATCGTTAATATCTGAAATTATGCCTTTTCTTGATTATTTGCTGTTTGACCCCCAATATTTATTTCAGATTTGTATTCGCGAAAAAAAATACTCCAGAAAATCCTATACTCACATCTAACACACCACTATTTTGTGGGCCTGTGTAAACAATTAAACTTAATTTTATTTATATTTAAATTTTTTATCTGAAACCCTATTGGACCACATATCAATTGATAAATCTGAAGTTAAAATTTCAGTTTCAGTTTCAGATATATTAATTGATCTCTTGCCAATACCATTTTAATTGGAGGATTCATGAACACCAATTTGGCTTCTCGATTTCTAAAGTGCCTTTAGATTTATTAATTGATATGTCGTCTAATAGGGTTTCAGATAAAAAATTTAAATATAAATAAAATTAAGTTTAATTGATTACACAGGCCCACAAAAAAAGTTGTGGGTGTGGGTAAAGGATTTTCTGGAGTATTTTTTTCCGCTGAACACAAATCTGAAATAAAAATTGGGGGTCAAACAGCAAATAATCAAGAAAAGGGATAATTTCAGGTATTAACGATTTTTTTAAATTTTAAGCGCCAATATCTTAAAAACTATTAACGATACACAAAATTTTATAGGACATAAACTATGTATTTTTACAAGACCTTTAATTTAGGTAATATAATTTCTTCATCTAAATGCAATATTTTCGAGTTATAATCAAAAAACCGAATTTTTAGGATTTTTTAAGGTATGCTTCTGGAAAAAATTGAAAATTAATATTTTTTTATTTTTGAATGTTTATAGCAAATTTTAAGTAATTTGGAATTTAAATAAAGAAAATAACTCCTTTTTTTCAAAAATATTTGTTTTGAAGCCAGCTTTCCATATTTCTTGGTTTAAAATTCTTAACTTATGCAGGGGGCGATCCGGCTCCAATTGTTTATTAACAAAAAAGTACCTTTTTTTCAAGGCTCAAAACAAAGGATTTAATATTATTTTTTTATTTTGTTGATCTAAATTATTACAATATAAGTCTTAAAAAAGCAAAAGACAGATTGTAATACCTAAAATATTTATGAACACTCAATTATCTTAGCAAAAAATTATTCCATCATGCTTTAGAACCTCTCATTTAATTAAGAATTAAAAAACCTATGTTTGGCAATGACAGAAATGGATAAAAAAATATTTTTGCAATAATTATCAACATTTTGAAAAAATGGCTATTTTTAACGTTTTTTTTGCATTTTTTCATAAACAAATGGATCAATCAATTTTAGCCGGGCTCAAATTATAGAATTTTTTAACACCTAAAAAAAAATTTTAAACGTATTCCTCTAAAATTAACAATGGCGCTTGCAGAATCGAAAAACACGTTTTTAGCACTTTTAACCCTCCACCTCCCACCCTGCACACTTTTTTCGAGTATAAAACTATATAGTCATATTCAGGTAATCACCCTCTACAACTTCTAACACCTTTCAACCTGTTACAAATTAAAGTCATGAAAATTACCTACAGACTGGGCTATCTAATCTTTGCCAAGGTTCTTAGCCGCGATTCGCGTAGAAAAGGTATAAGGTAAGTTGACGCGTACATAAATTCAGGTAGCGACTGAATATATTTTCGGCAGATTTTTTTAAGCAGATATTGACACAAGGATTCACACACTGACGGATATGCAGTGCGTACATGTACGCGCGAAAATATCTTAAAGGAGGCTCTACACTAGCTGCAAGAAGGTCCGCGAAAGTCGTGGAACGTAAGGATGGGCAAAATTCGAAACCGCGATTTACGGGAGAGTGTAAAACCGCTAGAAGAGATATACGTGTGTTTGAGCAGACCCAATACATATTGGTAAATGTGAAACCTATTTAATATTAATATTATTCAACAAAAATTTTAACACTATATTAACTTTTAAGCCCCCTTTGAAATAAGGGACATTACAAGGACAATTAATAAACAGCAGTAGTTAAGAGTAATGAGCTAAAATTTTTTATCTTTTTTTCCCCCGCTTTTTATTTTGGGAGTAATTTTTTGATTGACTCGACATAAATAAAACTAAAATAATATCCACTTAAATATTAAATGTTGCCCCCAGCATGGATTTGGAACATAATTTTGGGTTTTTCCCTCCTTGGTATTTCTTTTGTTGTAATTGTTTAACTATTTTTTATGATCCGATCTTTTTTTACGACAAAAACTACCATCTTTTTTAAAACAATGATGATATATCTTTTTTTCTTTTTTTACATTTATGTTTTTTAAAAAAATAATATTAAGTTGAAAATTTCGTACCATTTTCTTTGAATCATTGAATTTTTATTTTACTAAGGAACAAAACTTTCGAAAATATTATTAAGACCAAAGTTCTCACAAAATTACCCGGGTTCTTATTTATGTCTTTTTTAAAAAAAAAATATTTTACTTTTAGTAAAAATATATTTATATATATATTTTTTTTTTTTTAATCTAAAACAGAATAAATGTATATAACAATTATAACTGGCATTAAATATGTGAAAAAAGCGAAAATTTAAATAAAAAAGAGACCAGTCAGGAAAAAAAAAAGATTCGCCTGATTTAGCGAGCTGGACGGAACCCGGGAAACCCTTTTTAGCTAGCGGCTTGTCATTTGAGAAATAAATATATTTTAAACCTCTTTTTATATTTAGCTGAACTTAATAAAACGTCATACCTAGTTTTTTTTGTCTTTTGGTTTTTCAAGTTTAAGTGGAATTATTTACATTGAAAAAATCCATTCTCGATTTTTAAAAATATATGGGACGTACGTTAAAAAATTCGTTGAAATTTTTCGTTTTTCCTGCTACTGTTAGTCTAAAACTCCATACTTTAGTACCCGCATAGGTAGTAGTAGGTAGTAGGGAACTTAAAATTTTCTTTATCTCTTTTCGTCTTAGTTCATCAGTCGTTTAGTTTGTTAGGTATTTTCGTGTTGTTATTGGCATAAAAAGCTAACCTAAACTATTAATATTAGTAGGTAATCAGGACCTGTATCCTTTCCAAGGTGCGTTTGGGTATTCAAGGAATTTAGGTGTTTGAAGCCCAATACTGTAGAACAAATTGTCCGGCGTCGGGCAGCGGGAATAGGTTGGCCCCGCGGGTTTGCGCAATGAATGAAACCCCAGGGGACTTCCATAATTCTTTGTTACTATCTATAAAGATGCCATCATCAAATGTCAAATTCAAGCATTCACTGTTTCCATTATTTTTGTTAAAATTGTTGAGGTTTTTTAAACGATACTACCCAAGAATTTTAAAATTATTTAATATTGGGTTTTATATCATCTGAAAAATATTGAAAGAATAGATGGCGCCACTTTACAGCCTTCTATTTAAATGGTCGATATTTCGATACAGTTTCATGTACTTATCACCTTTTTTATAAAGAAGGGGAAAAATATTAAATGAGTTTCATCTAATCCTAAGATTTTTGTACATTAAAAATGAAAATTTTTTAACTTCTTTTTGGCTATACTTTTCATAATAACAAACATTCATGAGACAGGATAACAGTGGTTAAAAATATTTAGTAACCTTTGGTACCTAGGTATCCATTGTAACAGTATCCGTTAAATATTATGTGTCTACAGTATGTCGAGCTTAAAAAGTTGATAATGTAAGTTTAAGAAACCAAAAATCTAATTTCTTTTTAAACAAATACAAAAAAAGCAAATAAGAATTTTAACATAAAATTGTACTTTCTTTCATTTAATTAGAGGGACCTGTATATATTAAAATTTGCCTGGTCTGCCCAATAATTAATAATTTTGATTCTTTAAAAGAATGTACTAAATTATTAAATGAAATAACAGTACCTAAATGTAAACATTATTTCGTTTTAATAGTCCACAGAAATACACATTGTGGGAATCATCTAAAAGATAGTTAAGATTGCCTCTCTTTTTACACTGCTATTTCCTATGAAATTTTCATTTTCTATTATTCATAATTGATATAGATATTATAATTAATTCGGTTACTTAACATTACGTCTCATAAGAAGCACCTAATTTAAATTTAAGAAATACCCACCTAAAGTAAAAAATGCCGGGTATGTTACCCTTGGATTTGCAAGACAAAACCATACAACCTCTAGTCATTTTGTTACGATATTATAAGTAACAAACAATTAACACAAAATTATAGTCACAATTTAATATACACTAATCACTAATATAAGACGGTTTTTATCAATCCAAAAAACTTCTGCAACCACAAAATATAATCACACAAAGCAAAACAATCGAAACTAAAACGGCGCAAAGGGCACAAACCACAACGAAAATGATGAGACGACGACGGTTGATGGAACAGCGCGGATATAGTATCATCGCCCGCGCACTTTGCTCAAAACTATTCCGGCTCTCATAAGTATAATGTGTTGCCTAACTACAGAGTGTGTAAGTAGGTAACACATTAAATTATTTCGATGGAATTTTTTATTCCAAAATCGGGGGCCAACTCTGACAGTTATTTTCATACTGGGCTGGACATTTTTTGATCGAATGGGCCATAGCATTGGGCTTCCATACACCTTTAAACTTCCTTGTGCCTACACAATAGATATTTGTCAGGCAACCTATTTATGGTTGGGTTTTCCACTGAGGGTTGTAATTTAAATTTTATTGCGGTCAAAAAATCAACAAATCATTGTGAAACGTACCATATATATCTTAAGCATAACGTTAATAAAATAGAGGGACAGATGGCAGAAGTACGTATATCTAAAGAAGATATAAACTAATTAAACCTGATACCACCCAAGAGATCGCTACTCACTTCAACGGAAATAATGACCTCTCAAGGCAAAATGCAAATTCTTGTAAATTTAAAAACTACCTTATAAGGTGAAAAAATGTCGTTTGCATTTTTCTTAGATTAAAGTGATTGAGTTACTCGCAAAAATTAATATGAAAATTAATTGCTAATTAAATATATCAACAAGATAAATGTAAAACTCTTTTTTTAATAGGTTTTGTTAATGTACTTCCTTTTGCAGGTCCGTCATAGCTAAAAATTATACGCCAAAATGAGAAGAGAAAAGCCTTCTTGTTTCGTCTCGTGAATTCAAGAGAAAATGACTCTCTTATCTCGGCGAGACCACTCTCGATATAAAAGACGAAACCTGTACGCAATATAAACCGTCTCTATAAGTTTTTTGTTTTTACCGAAATTAATTTTATTTGATTTTTTAACAAGGGGCTATACTTGATTTAACTTCCAGTCTAATAATGTATTGTATTGTATTGTATTTAGGATATCATCCAAATAAAAAATATATATATATATATATATATATATATATATATATATATATATATATATATATATATATATATATATATATATATATATATATATATATATATATATATATATATATATATATATATATATATATATATATTTTATATTATATATATATATATATATATATATATATATATATATATAACGCCAAGAAATCCTTCATTATTGGAAAGAAACAAATAATCGCTCTAACAAACAACAATGTTCGAATCACAAACAAGCAAGACATAATAAAACTAGTTACCCAATTCTACAGTGACCTATATAAAGTCCCGGAGACATATAAACAAAAAAGATTATCCCAACAGCAAGACGACGTCCCAGAAGTTCTCGTGGAAGAAGTAGAAAATGCGCTCAAAGACATGAAAAATGGAAAAGCAGCAGGAAATGACGGAATAACAGCCGAACTGCTTAAATATGCTGGTAAAAAGAAAATATTAAAAAGGATATTTACACCAGTTGAGTACAAATAAGACACATACCACAAATCGGGAATTGCGCCAGCATAATTCTAATCCACAAGAAAGGCAGCAAGAAGGACATCAAAAATTACAGACCAATAAGTCTACTACCAGTAATATACAAGATATTCACGAAGATCTTAAACAATAGCATGCATAACATATTAGATGCTGCACAACTACGGGAACAAGCGGGATTTAGAAGTTGCTTCAGCACCATTGACCATATACACACGCTAAGGGAAATAATCAGCCGAACCAAAGAATATCAACTACCACTAGCTCTAGCGTTCATAGATTTTGATAAAGCCTTCGAATTGATATATCCCAAAGCAATAATAGAAGCTTTAACAAATCAAGGGATCAACAAACCTTATATAGAAACTCTTTCGAATATATATATATATATATATATATATATATATATATATATATATATATATATATATATATATATATATATATATATATATATATATATATATATATATATATATATATATATATATATATATATATATATATATATATATATATATATATATATAAAAGCTAAAGCCAGAGTAGTGATATACAAGGCAAGGAACAAACTCCTGAATTCCCCACTAGCAAAGGAGTATGACAGGAAGACTACCCAAAATTTTAAATCTGTTCACAGCAACCCCAGAAGAAATCTTCCGCAAACTGAACCGGACCACCAAAGGTCTGCATATAGATGGAGAATACCTAAGCCATCTAATGTTCACAGACGACATAGTTCTAATTGCCAATACCCCTGCAGAACTACAGCAACAAATAAATGAACTGAATGCGGCTAGTAATGAAGTAGGTCTCAAAATTAATCTAGCAAAAACTAAAATAATGTACAACGAACTGGTAGTCGAGGAAGACATTCTAATAAATGACACAAATCTGGAAATAGTAGAAAAATACATATACCTGGGCCACCCGATACATAAATCAGGATCCCTACTACCGGAAATCAACCAAAGAATCAAGTTACCATGGAGCGCATACGGAAGAAATTCAGTTAAAATGAATTCCAAAATGCCACTCCTACTAAAAAAGAAAGCATTTGACCAGTATATACTACCAGTTTATCACCTATGCAGGTGAGCCCTGGCCCTTTAAAAACCCATTTAAAAGAAAACTCCAGATAGCATATGTAAGTCCATGAGGAATATTTCAAAATTATTTTGAAATTAGGGTGACAAAAAGAAAGTACATATTAAAGTTATATTTTTTCTTAGGGCCCCCAATTTTTTTTTTATATTTTTAGATACCATAGACCAAATAAAGGTGAGTTATTGTTATATTTCCTATACCTAAAACTGGCCGTTTCTAAAAAATTTAAGAAATTTAAAAATACAGACCATAATTTAAAAATTGTTTACACCCTGAAACTACAACGAGCTGCTCGTCATTAAATGTATTGCTTAGCTCAAGTTTAAGTTAACTATCACATAAAAGTTTTACCTAAATATTATACAGAGTGTTAAAAAAAAAATTGACTCAAAGTTTGGACACACTTTTTTATTAAATACTTCCTTAAGTTAAATGGAACACTCTGTATTTAGTGGCCTATTTTGACGCGAAACTAAATTCCCTTTAAAAATATTGGGGTTTTCCCCCTATACTATCTCTTATGCTTTTTATGCGAAAGGCTTTTTTTATGTTTGACTTATCATTTATCTTTAAAATGGGACCCTGTATTGTAATTAATAGGGCCCGGATTTCGGAACACTTTTCCCTTACCATTTTTTATGTCTGGTAAATTCATAGGCGTGCGTATTAAGGGAGATATTAAATATAAAATAAATTTAAAAAAATGTGAAATAAAAACACCGGAGTTTTTAAAATTTATTTGCATTATATAATATAACTAATGTCTTTTCAAAGTTGGTTTCGGTAAAATTGGTTCTTTTATAATTTAAAATATGTCTAAGTCAAAAAAGCTCCTTTTCGACATCACAGCTTGTAACTGGGCAAAACGAAAATGATTGTACAAGTCATTTTTTTATTTTGTAGTGCCTCAAAATTTTTTATTTCTAAAAATCCTGGATTTCTTCCCAAGATTTTGGTATATACAATTTTTTTAAATTTTTTACCAATTTCATTAGGAACACATTAAAGCTTGTCTATAGTGCTTTGAAATACATTAAATGAAATTTACTAGGGGAGTATTTTGTTTTCTAACTGTTCAATCGCATCCGGAAGATATCCAAAATTTTCAAAAAAAAATTTTAAATCAGTTCAACATTTGGTGCATTTATGACTTCTTTACTTTTTTCACACTAAAAGATTCATCTTGTAAACTGCCAATAACATTTTTACCACATTGTAATTTATATGGTAATATGAAACTGCTGATAACCATGTTCCCACCTTGTAATAACAGGTTGTGGCGGTAATGCGACATAGGACACATATCTTTAAATGTTAATACGCGCAAGTGACTTAAGAAAAACTTTTTCTTCGCCCAAAGTGTCAATAACTGGATAAAAAATTACGTATCATTTCGCATATTCTATGTAGGGCATGAGCTAAACATGCCAAATGAAGCCATTTGGGAAAATGTTCTTTTTAAATGACGTCCTGCTTTTTAGCATATATCAGCACTATCCGGGAAAAAAAACAACACTTTCCTGAATACTAGTGGCTGACAATAGTGAAATAATACTTTCTACTACAGACTCTGTTATTTCTCCCTATTGGTTTTAGAAAGAAATTTACTGTTAATTAAATATGAGTTTTCCGGTTCGTGATTACTTAAAGGTCCAACTATAATGTTAGCAACGTATCTTCCCTTGATAGCAGTGGTTTCATCAACGCTAAACCATAACTTCTTTCCTTCCCGATTGTGTCGTATTTTGTCCATAGTTTTCAAATAGCCTTATCAACATAAATTTTTACGCAGAGTTGATTCGTCCGGTACTTTTGTGTGGCAGTGTTTTTCCAAAAATGTCCTTATAGTCCTATGATTTATTTTATAAAGGAATATCAGCTGCAATAAAAAGGGTTCACAAAATCATGCAGAATTCTGCGTTTGATACATGTTCTGACTCAGTTCATGTTCAGAATTACAAATTCTGCACCAAACACCTTTTTCACTTTCAAATAAAAAAGTAGAATATGGAAGTAGCCACTCTAACTTCATTTTTTTACTTGAACTCATTATTTCTTGGCCCGTACACGACTCATTTAAATACAAAAAAATTATTTTAGCACAAATATGATATAATTTAACGGAAAATAAAATCACCTAACACGGTAGCTTTTAGCTAGCGTGTTAGGTATAAAGTTTTAACCGGGGTACACAAATTATGGTTTATCAGTTCTTGATATTATGCTATGGAAAGTATAGTAAAATTTAAAAGGGGTGTGGTCTAATACTATAGGTAAAAAATAAGATTTTACATACTGCAATTAAATTTTTAAAAGTGTTATATAACTTTAAATTTAACAATGGGGAAATTATTTTGGTCTAATTGACAATTTAATATAGTGTCTTTAAGTTTGTTTATTTAAAAAGACTCAGTAAATTCAATTTGCCTTTTTTTTCTGAATAAATTATTCGAAAATTTTGTTTAAAAATTAAAGTTTTGTTTTATTAAATAATTAGCATAGTAAGAATAGGTTTTTTTTTAGTATACTTGTGATGTTACCTGACTGACCTATAAGGGTTTTAAACAGTCTTTACAAATTAATTGGAAAACCCCCCGATGTGTGAAATTCGACAAAACAAAAAATTTTTTAATAAGACAACAATACAAATCGGTATTTACCAAAATTTTAAATTTTTGTCCAAAAACATATAGGTCATTCAGGAAAAGTTTTCCAAAAGAATAAAACATCACACCAGTTATATTAAAAAAACCGATTCTTACTATATTATTCAATGGAGCAAAATCATAAAATTGATCAAAATTTCAACCCTCATACTAGAAAACAAGGCCATAAATAGAACCTTCTGGTCCTTAAAATAAACAATTGTAAAAATACCGACACTATTAAATTGTCAAGGGGGCTTAAATTCCCCTTTTGTAAATTTAAATGTTTATCACTTTAATGATTTAATTACAATTGTTGTAAAATCTTATTTTACCTATAGAATTGCCATACAATTTTATTATACTTTTCCTATAACACTCAGACCTGATAAACAATAATTTGTGTACCTAGCAAATTGAAATTTAAGTTGTCTTGAAAAAGCTACCATTTAGTCGCTACATGTTTAGTCGTAAAAAAATAAATATATTTTCATAGTTTCAAAAAAGTAGAAATCATCAAAGTATATTTTATTTCAATTAATATGAGTTACCTACCCTATGTAACGGAACCGATTTTTACGAGTTCACAACAAACAGGCTAAAAGAGTTTTCGTACTGCACTAGGTGTTGGAAAATTAGTTCCAACAAAGATAACTTGATAATTGTTAATTTAAAATCGTCGCATAGCAACGGCGTGTGACAGAACCAGCTGCGTCAGGGGGGAAAAAAATTCCAAAATTTTTACTTTGCTTCGAGTCTCGACAGCTAACGTCAGCCGAGTCAACGAGATACCTAGTTTTCCAACCTATGGAGCTGTAGATAAATGTGAAGCCTTTGATAACAGCAGCCTGGAAAGAGGGCTAAAAGTTATCAACCCAACGGGGTCCTGAAGGAGTATTGAAAGGTAGGATCCATCCAGTTAAATAAGTTCGAGCAGCTTGGAAATTTATAAAAAAAAGGTTCAGTGTGGGACATTAGCCCAGTTGTAAATAATAGAACAAAATTTTTAAAGACGGGCTGTGGATGCAGGGGCATCACTCTTAGTTAGGTTAGAGACTGGCTTAGTTAGGTTAGAGACTGGTTTAGTTAGGTTAGAGATTAGACTATTAATTGTGAAAATTGGCTAATAATTGTTAATATTCTTTAGTATTTACGACTATTTAGTAATAAAACTGTTAATTTATTAAATTTAAACCCAAACTTTTATTCTTAATTTAATCCAGCATCATCCCTTCAATATACAGTCCACTGTCGGTTACTTACCAAAGTAAGTAACACTCTATTCTCCTTATGTATGAGGAATTATTTAAAAACACAATAGTTTCTCATACATAATTTTGGTCCTTCGAACCGGATATTTAAAAATAAGTGTGGTGGATATTGGTTTTTGGGTTGATCTCTAAAATTAAAAAAAGTGTATAAGGGGGTCTCGCTAGTTTTTTTTTAAGTTTTGAAGATTAGTGTGAAAAGTGATCCCCAGGGGGTGTACTAAGGTATTAAAGATATAAAATTTAGGCGATTAGTTACAATAAAAGATTGTAAATCCCTTTTAGAAAAAAGGTTTTCTAAAAAAATAAAAACTCTCAAACGAATTGGAAAAATTTATCTTGTGATTTTGTAAAACTTGGGTGTAAAAATTTTGATTTTGATTGATTTGGATTTTAAAATCTTGTAAAGCTTTTTTTTAAAAATTTTTAAATTGTTAATTTTTGGTTTAAAGGTTAATAGGAAGTAAATAAAATGGCAAATTGAAAAATTGATTAAAAAACGTGGCGGTTATAAAGCTTCCCATAACCAGAATAAGTAAATTGGTTTGATATAAATCAAGATACCGAGCAAAATGAATGTCAATTTGAAATTAGAGTAGATGGTTTAATTCACGCGTATGCTAAGTATGAAGAAGTTCAGGATAAAAAAGAGGAAATAAATCCTGACGACACGGATAGGGAACAATCAGAAAGTGATTATTAAAAATTTACTTGGTAAATTAAAAAATAAAAAAAAAAATTCTTTATGAAATTAAAAATGCAAATTCTCAACATTCAGGCTCAAGTGTAACAAGGTCAATTTCTCCATCCGTTTGTCAAATTAAACTTCCGGAAATACAAGTTAAAACTTTCTAGGTGAAAATTCAGGAATGGACATCTTTTTACCAATTGTTTGAAACGTTGGTTATTCAAAATTCAAGTTTAAATAGCGTTCAAAAATTTATGTTTGAAATCTTTCCTGAAAGATCAGGCTCTAAAATTAGTGAATAATCTAGCAGTAACTAATGATAATTTTTGACAGCTTTGACATTCTCAAAACGAGATATGAAAATAAAAGTTTAATAATAAATAATCTTTTAGTAGGTTTGTTAGACATCCCTGTGCTAACAAAATGCTCTTCCCAAAACTTGCGTGATTTAGTGACTTGTTGTAAAAAAAATTTTGATGCTCTAAAAAATTTAAATTTGTCAGACTCAGAACTTTTAAATTTGATTCTTATTCATTTTTGTAGAAAGAAGTTAGATTTTGTAACAAGGAAGGCGTTTGAGACTAAAAGAGATCCAAACGTGATTCCAACGCTAGATAACTTTTTTGAATTTTAGAAAACGCTGTACCCGTACTTGAAAGCTTGGCCAGTTTAGAGGGTGCTGTACCCAAAAAAGTACAAAGGGTATCGCTACATATTAAAGATGATCAACAAAAAAAAGGGGATCACTGCATTTTTGTAATGAAGCTCATAAAATTTATATGTGTATTAAATTCAAAAATTTAGATTCCCAAGATAAACAAAAATTTGTGCGAGCAAAAAAAATTGTGTTTTAATTGTTTAGGTTCTCACCCACCGGGTGGACAGTGTACATAAACCCAGAGCGTGTTCTATCTGTGGTCAAAAGCACCACACTCTCTTGCTTTTTAGGCAAAATTCTTACGACAATTCTCAAGGTCATTCTTCTTATGTGCAAAGCCAGAATAGGCAAAAATTTTCGCAAAATCGTGTGGAAAATCAAGTATATAATCAGTCCAATTTTTCTCAAAAAAAAAGCCCACCAAAGGTGGTGGCAATTTCTCTCAAGGTCAAAACCGATCCCAAGGTTATGGAAATTCTGAAAATAATCAAAATTCTCAAAGTGCAAATGTTTCTGTACAAAATCAGAACCCTCCCGCTCAAAATGTTGTAAAAAAAAAATCTCAGAACCTCTGTCCCAAAATAAATCTAAAACAAATGATGGAATCACTCACTCTTTCTCTGCAACCCAACGGAGATTTCTAAAAGTCCTATTAGCTACAGCCTCCGTTTATATTTATAGTGCTCAAGGTTTAAGAATCTCCCTCGATTTTTGTTGGACAGTGGCTCCCAAAACTCTTTCATGACGAAAGAAATTTGTAGACAAGCTACAAATTCAAACTTATGATAAAAAATTTAAAATGTGTAAGCATTGGTCAAGTGGATCAATTACAAAAAAATGATTGATTTTCATTCAAAGTGCATTATCAAGAAAATTTAGAATTTCGTGTGCAGTAATACCGAATATTACGGCCCCCCCAAAATTGGGCATAGACACTGCCCAACTAAACATTCCGAAAAACTTGCCCTTACAGACTTGAATTTGGTAAACCACAAGACATTGATATTTTAATTGGTGCAGATCTGTATTATGATCTTTTACTTCCAGGAATTTTCAAATTAGGAAAAAAACTCCCTGTGCTTCAAGAAACCCACTTTGGTTGGGTAATTGCTGGTTGTGTGCCAGAAGGTGCAGGGTCCACATTAAATCAAAAGTAACATAACCAACAAAACAGAAACACAACCAACAAGCACGTTTCTGAAATCAAAAATCAAAATCTAAACTTGTGTCCACACTAGTTTAGATTTTAGTTTAATGTGTCACAATTTTAAAATGGTGGAATATGTAAATTATATAAGATAATTTCTTGTAGCAGAAGCCGTAAAAATACGTTTAAAAGTATAGAAACGCCAGCAAGGAGTGATTTTGCAAGCATATACATATAGAGTAAACATATTAAAGTAATCCTGCGACTCGAAAAAGAATACGGGCTTTTTCGAAGTGGCTTTAAGTATGGTTGTATTTATGCCAGTTTAAATAATTTTCAAAAGTAACGCCCAATTAAATTACGCTTTGTTCAGTATAAGTATAAGAAGACCTTGAATATAATTGAGTCTTTGAGCCATAAACTTAATATATTTTTTAAATTTAAAATAACAACGCCTTAATAAAAACTTTGCATATTAAATTATGTATTTTTGATACCAACATTTCTTTAAATCGTCTAAAAAACAGACCATCTGAACAACAAAACAGTATAAAATCACTCGAAAGATAAACTTTTCAAATACATCTTCTGGGTTTCATTACAACCAGTAAATCAATAGATAATATTTCCAAAACAAGGGCATTAAATAAAAAACAAGCAGGTATACACAACCATCCCTAAATTGATAAATAACGGTTATTGACAACCAGATTATAGGTCATCAAGAGGCTTCCCTAGGGTGGGTCCGCGTCTCAGTCTCCCGATGCAAGCCCAAGAGGAGCGAGTTACCCCAGGGGGTCTCGTTTAGTTCTGTGTTCGGACAAAGATGAGTTACGAGGGCGCGTTCACGAATCTGGTTTACTTCTCTTCTTCAAGTTGTTTGTGATATAATAAAAATACAAGGTGGTCCCCGGGAGCGGGAGGTTTTATAGCTATTTATGTATCAAGGGCGTTACTGGGACTATAATGCCCTGAAGGTCGAAGGCTAGATTTCGACCTGATGGGCATTATAGTCCAGTAAAGCCCGTGGTGCATACAATGCTTTATGTTTTACCCAAAAAAGAGTTTTTCAATGACTAATTACATTATTTATTCGCAATATAAAAAATAAGTTGCACCTGTACCTGTATACGTAAGTAGATAATGAGTGGTGTTAAGTTTGACTTTGATGTTTCTGTCAGTTAGTCAGTTGGCATTTTTTATTTAACGATTTGCTCAAAATGGAAGAAATTCCACAAAATATAAGAGAAAAGGCCATAAAAGCGACCGAAAATCTTTTGCCAGTTAAATCAAGGCAACAGTATGATCGGGAGTATGGCATATTTGGTATTTGGAAAGATGCGAACGCAATTCTTCAAATAACCGAAAACGTTTTAATGGCATATTTCCAGAAACTGGTAAGTTATTGATTTTATTTTAATACATATGTTTAACAAACTTTATTATTTTTAGTCGGAAAAATATAGTCCGAACTCTCTCTGGACCCTAAGGTCTACGTTGATGGTCTATGAAAATATAGACATTTCGCAATACCATCGTCTCATATCTTTTTTAAAAGTTAAGTCGAAAGGATACGTCCCGAAGAAGTCTAAAGTTTTGGAAGGAGAACAAATATTAAAATTTATTAAGAAGGCTCCTGATGATATCTACTTGGTACACAAAGTCATATTGGTAATGGGTGTTTTTGGAGGTTTAAGACGAGATGAGTTGGTCAAAATGACCATTGATGACATTGAAGATAGAGGAACAGTCTTGGTTATAAAGGTACCAGAAACTAAAACTTCAACTTAAAAAAGTTTTACTATCATTGAAGAAGATTTAGGCGCTTTAAATTTAATTACACAACATTAACACCAGCTGGAATAAAGGAGCGAAGATTCTTTCTTACCTATAGAAAGGGTCGATGTACAGTACAACCCATTGGAAAAAATACCATAGGAAGCGTCCCAACATTGATCGCAAAATTTTTAAAACTGGATAATGCAGAAGCTTACACCGGCCACTGTTTTGTTGTCGCACATTGTCAACTTTACTTGTTGAGGCAGGTACTTCGTTTGAAACGCTAAAACAACATGGGAAATGGAAAAGCTCTTCAGTAGCTGAAGGATATATAGAAGAAAATATTTCATCTAAAAACAAAGTAGCCAAAATGATTGCCAATTCAGTTAATTCCGAGGTTAATTCCGTATGAACTATTGAAAATTCTTTAATGGACTGTTCTTCTATACAAAATAGCGTTAGTGCTACCACCGCTGCTACCATCACAAAAAACACCGACCATTCTATAGTGGGATCAGCTACATTTTCCGGGGCATTTCAAAATTGTAATTTTTATTTTGGAAATAAAGTTTAATTTTTAGTATTGTTTAAAGAAAAATTATTTTTTGTATAAACTTGATCTTTATTGTGAGAGAAATAAAATTGGATAAGCAATAAAATTTCCATATTAGCGCATTAGGGCATTATAAGCGGGCATTATCATAATGCCCGCTTATAATGCCCTAGGTGTGATAGCAGGTATTATTGCTATCATAACGTATTCCGTTTCTAAGGTATTATAGATCAATAATAGATAGGTAAAACATAAAATACTTTATGATTCTAAAGGCAATTTAATTTAAACAAAATACGGTATAACATTAAACAACAAACTAGTAATATACCATTTTTATTTCTTAAAAATAATACCGGGTAAATGTCTTCCCCTTCTCTGTATGCACTCTTGAATTCTTTCATGGAAATTCGCCATAACACGATGCAACATATCCACAGGAATGTTAGCAATTTCTTCAGTAATGTTTTAAGCCCCTAAATGGATTTAAGTTTATTAATGATCACCTTTTGCTTTAGGTAGCCCCACAAAAAGTAATCGCAAGCCGTTTGGTGTGGCGACCTTGGCGGCCAGTCAATGTTTCCTCGTCTGGAAATAATATGTTGCGGAAACAATGTTTGCAAGGAACTTAGTGACGCTCTAGTGGTGTGTGAAGTAGCACCATCCTGCTTGAACCATGTTTGATCGTTATGTGGAAATCTGTTTTAGCGGTGACTCAGAAACCAGTTTATTATACCGGTATAACGCACAGAGTTAATGGAAACAGCATTCTAATTTTCATATTCAAAAAAGTAGGGGCCTATAATTCCCACTGAAGACATTAAGCACACCATACCGTCACTTTCGGGCTATGTAATGGTTGTTCGTGGAGCTCCTGTGGATTTTCTGAACTTCAGAAACGAAAATTCTGTTTGTTGGTATAGCCGGATAAATGAAAGTGCGCCCCGTCAGACATCCACAAATTGTGTATATCGATTTCATTCTCAAGAAGGGTTTCAGCAAAACGTAAACGAGTTGGGATGTCTGTTAGTTTCAGTACTTGGGCAATTTTAATTTTGTATGGATGAAGATTAAGATCTTTATAAAAAATTTGAAGTAAAGATCACTTAAAAATTCTTAATGCTTGGGCTCGTTTAGGGGTAGAAACGACTTCCACAGATACTCTTACACTATCGATGTTTTCAGGCGTTTGTAAACTTTTCTTTGGTCCTTTATGTTTGACATTGACAGCTAAACCTGTTGTTTCAAATTTACAAACCCATTCCTTTATAGCAAAAGCCGAAGGAACTCTCCCATGTCGACCAATTTGGAAATAAAGTCGAAAATGTCGCTGAGCGGCAACAACACAGTTATTGTTTTTATAGTAGGACTTAATCACAAATGCACGTTGCTCACCAGAGAACGGCCCCACGATTACTAAATGGCATACAGTGGCAGATGATTTCAAAAAACAATCCATAGCCAACTATGCATAGTTACGGAATAACAACATTATCAAACTTCCGCTCCCGGGGACCATCTTGTATAAATCACTTATTTGTCTCACATATCATGAAATCTTAAAATGCCCATTTAAGTTTTCGGTGGATTTTACCTCGTTGCTCTTAGTTATTATAATTAAAAGATGCACTATGCACAAATCTATATATATAATTTGCTAATGTGGATATATTTATATTGTAGGTAGGTATATATATATATATATATATATATATATATATATATATATATATATATATATATATATATATATATATATATATATATATATATATATATATATATATATATATATATATATATATATATATATATATATATATATATATATATATATATATATATATATATATATATATATATATATATATATATATATATATATATATATATATATATATATATATATATATTATTATTGGTCTGTCCACGTGATTCTGAAGTTATGGCTTGAGCTAAAATCATGAAATTTAGCACAGTGGTAGTCTTTAGCAGTGGCTAGAACCTAACGAAGCCCGTTTTTTGAATTTCGCCCCTGGGACAAAAATAGGAGCAAAAAAGTGTTTTTTTATCGTTAGCCGTACGGAAGGCGTCTTACGGAGACAGAGGCTACTTAATATTGTCTCTCGCCTGGCGGAGACAGGCTTTTCATCTAGTAGTGCATATTTTTAAAGGAGCTTGCAAATACGAGGCCGGTTCAAAAATAACCAGAACTAAACAGAACCTAACGAATGGCCTTAATCGCAATTCAGTGTTAATATTCTTCTTTTCTTTTGCTGTTTTACTCGAAATATTATACGAAGATCCATTGTTAAAGTAAATATATAATTGGACTTCACTGGGAAAAATACACAAAAGAAATAATGGATATTTCAATAACTTTATACATTGTTAATAAAATTATTAATAACTACCCTATTCGTAAAACCCCGATAGGTACTTACTTAAGGTATCTAAAAGGAAGTTTGTATATTGATAAATGGATGTGCAAATAGATATCTAATTTGCTATGTGCTGGGACCCAGTTTACCAACACCCGTTTAGCCGAGAGCCGTGTAAAGGTTGAAAATGTGCCGCAAGCCAGACATCCCAAACCTTTGTTGTTGTTAAAGTGTCAAAAACATTACAAACTGCTTTGGTAGCGTTGAGTAAAGCATCTATTCCTATCTACATTATTGAAAAGTTTGCTCAAGATGGGTACGCAGGTTGCTGAATTTGAAAGAAAAAGAGCGAGGTGTTGTAGTTTCTACCAAGCGTCATAGGCGACACCAAGATGAGAGGCGTTTTTAAATTCCTTACTAACTTGCAATGAAACCTAGGTTCACTATTTTTTTTGCCAGAAAAAATAGGGCGCCTTCAACATATAACCATAAAGAAAAAAAATTGAATACGAAACTTCCACAACGATGAAAAAGGTACAGTTCTGTTCATAAAAGTGTTGTACAGCTATTTTAGGCTAGTGTAAATCAGGGTTTTATAAATGTTTGACAAGAAAAGTTTTTGATTTTTTATTGGAACAATATGCCACAACTTAATTCTATTCAATGAGCTCAAGTATTTGCCCACATACAAGATGGCATACCGATTAGAGATGTCGCCCATATTATGAATACCAGTAAAAATGCAGTGCAAAAATAAAACGTCGATGGGAAATTGAAGGAACGCTGAAAAGAAGAAACCAACAGGCAGACCTAGAATATCTACCCATGAAGAAGACGATGTCCTTATAAGGTATTAACAAGCCAATCCATTTCAAGTTGCTCTAAATGCTATAGAACGAACGAATTTCCCAGGATCTCGACCAACGGCCTGTCGGAGGATTAAAAACTCACATCTTAAAAACTATGTTGCTGCAAAAAAATTAGTTCTAAGTAATGAACATAAACAGGACAGAATAATTTTTGCCCTCGACAATATTCTAAGGGAAAGTTGGAATAATGTGGTGTTCACTGATGAAAAGTGTTCCAATCAACTTCCAACAGACATCTCAGAGTATACAGACCAAATAAAACTAGATACAATGAAGATTAACAATTCTGATCGATCTGAAAGATTTTCGGTAAATGTGTGGGCGTGGTTAAGTAGACATGAACTGAGGGTGTGTTGGATTTTAAATAAAAGATTTAACGCAATCACATATAAAAATATTTTGGAAAATGTGACGTTGCATAGTGTTATATAGACATCATTTCCCCGAAAACAATTTCATACTGCAGCAGGATAATTGTCCAGTCCATAATGCCCAAATAATAAAAGAGTGGTTTGCAACAAACAATGTTGAAACTATGGTGTGGCCTGCAAAATGTCCTGATGTCAATATAATTGAAAACGTGTGGGGCATGATGACTAAAAAAATATACGATATAAATTTTAGACCGCCAAATAGAGACACGTTGATAAATTTTATTGAACAAACATGGGATGAGTTAAGTGATGATCCTCTGTTATTCGCAAACCTTTATTCTTCCATACCCCGTAGGCTAAATGAAATTTTAGAAAACGGTGCTATGACAAAATATTAGATATTACTGTTTTTTAATTGTTACAGATGTTGTTTACATATTTTTTTCTAAATTAATTAATCTAAAATTTGTTATAGATCATTCATTGTTAAATTTTGTGATTTTATAAATATATTTGCTGTTATTTTTAAAAAATAAAATTAATTTATAAGAAATTATTTTGAAATGGATTGACCCCATCATATGATTTTAAAAAATGATGTATATTTGTATATTCTTGTACAACTTTTTTTTTTTGAAATACTGGAAAAAAACATTACAATCACATTTCAGTTATATTTGAGCCTTCTTCGTATTTTACCAGCAACGAGTTTTTTTTTAATATTAAATGTTTAAACAATGATTTTTTAATATCATAATCCGAGAACGTATTCACTCTTTTGTTTCACCCATCAGACACCGGCGCGTATGAGTTATTTTGAGCTCTGTATTAAATTATTACAGAATAAATGTGTTCGAACGGCATTCGGTGTTTGTTTAGTTGGTAATCGCCTACCGATCGGGTGCCCGTCTTTTTGACAGACTCATTTAACAGATGTAAAGGAGCGGATGTTGTTCTTGTAAGATTCATGGACTTTGTAATGGTTTATTTTCAGGTTAATAGAGTAGAATACCGTATGTATGTTGTGTGTTAACTGTCAGCAGTTCGAAAATATATCAATAGATATGCGGTAGAACATATTGAGTAAGGGAAATAACATTGTCTTAGTATTTATTAAAACTTATTTTAAAGAAATGTTAATATCACAAAAAAAATTTAAATGATGCGAAATATTTAAAACGTGTTGGAGTATTTTGTCTTAAAAATTTAACTGTGGTAAATTTGTAAGTGGATTTGAGAAGGGCACATTTATTAGTTTTATTTCTAAACTGTTTTCTGATTTGTGCACGCACCAAGACAAAATTATTGCTGCATTAGTGATTTAGAGTAACTTGTACTGATTTTTTAAAATACCTAATTAATGTTTACTAAGTCATAAAAATCCCACCGAAATCGACCGACGGAAAAACTATCGATCACAAACAAGTGCTTATTGAGTTATAGACAGGGACGTATTTAGGGGTGGCAAGATGGGCGCCCGCCAAGGGACAGGGGCGCAAAATCGGCCATGAATTTTTATATCCGATGACCGTAGTCATATTATTGTGATTATTTATTAACAAAATTAATCAAATAAATACATTAAAACAGCACAATTTTATAACAAGTTTTCAACTTAGATACTTAATTTAATTCTTTTTAATATGACTAAAAAAAGGTATGAATTATTAATAAAATATCAATTATTTATCCTGATACCTACAGCTAGAATGTAACTCCTGATTTTTTTAATATTTAAGCTGCGGATAAATTGGTATTTTATAAATTGGGAGCAGCACTAGTTCTTTTTGCCGACCTACCAAATGCAGGACTTAAGAAATACACAGAAAAAGCCAAAGCTACATGTAGATCCTTCAAAATTATAATTTGTTTTCCTGTTAAGAGACTGAAAAAAGTCAAAAGAATGGTTGGTGAAATGGCTGGAGATGAAACACATCCGTTGAATGCTGAAAAATCATTTAAGATAGAGTGTTTCGTTGTGTTTGATAGAATTTAAAGTGAAATGAAGAAGAGGGCAAACATCAACTATTCAGTTTCATCTGACTTTAATTTTTTATCCGGAAAGCCTTTAAGTCAGTATTCTGATTCTCTTCTTGAAAAATGTCCAGCTTATCTTGGTGCGATGTATGCCAAAGAATAGATACGTTAGAGCTTGTGAACAAAGTAGTTACATTTAAGTATCACTTAAAGGAGCTGATAAAGGACATTAATAAGGATGTGTGGATGTACGGAATTTGGATGTCCCAAATGCTATTTCTAATTATTCTAATACTAAAATTGCGTTCAGGATATTTTTAACAATGCCTGTAGTGTGGTGTCTTGTGAACGTTCGTTCAGCAAGTTAAAAATAATTAAGAACACATATTGACAAACTTACCAATTCTAAATATAGGATACGAAATTGCATCTCAGATTGATTTTAACGATATCATAAACAATCTTGCCCTGGTAAAAGCAAGGAAAGCACAGTTTTGACTCATGATGGACTTTCTAACATTAAGGTTTATAAAGTAAAAACCCATTTAATCCATTTTTACTTGTTATTTGCCGCCCTCAGATCCGAAAATAGTAACAAGCATATATAAGAGTAAAATGTGTAAAATGCAAATCCTAATGTCATCATTGAACAGATTAACTGCCTTATACAATTATACAGGTAGCACCGACTGAAGTTATAAAGTATTTTTTTGGTAGTTTCTCTAATAATAAATGCTTTATCAATTTTATTTTGATGTGTCATACAATGACTCACAGCCAAAATGATGCAGTTGCATTTAAAGTAATTTAAGTGTTATGCTATGGGGCTGTATGTCATCGTCTGGGGATTGGCAGTATCCATTTTATTGAGGGTAACATGAACCAGCATATGTATTTAAATATTTTAAGGCAGCATCTTAGGACTAGTGCAGAAAACTTGGGAATTAATGAAACATTTTGCTTTTACCACGACAATGATCCCAAATACACACCTTACTTAGTTCGTCAATGGTTACTCTATAATTGCCCACATGTCATCAAAACACCTCCCCAATTGCCCGATCTGAATGTCAATGAAAATTTTTTACACATTTAATGAACGGAGAACACAAAAGTTAAATAAGTAATAAAAATAATTTACTAATAAAAATAACGGAAGAATGGAATACGATATCCCAAGAATAAACAAATAAATTGGTGAAATCAATGCCAAAACGTCTTCAATCGGTTATTGACAATGAAGGAGGGCCAACAAAGTACTAAAAGTTGTTTAGATGTTACTAAGTGGCCATGTTGTTCATATTTTATCGTATTATTTAATCATGCATCATTTTGGCTGTGAGATCAAATAGTGCTGACCAAATATTAAAGTATCGTAATTTTCTTGTTTATTAAATTATTGTCAAAATTAAGAAATTCGTTTTTAACTAACAAGTGATTATTTATTTTTACTTAATTTGAGTTTTTTTGAGTTCCAGTTGGCACTTAAATTACTTTAAATGCAACTGCATCATTTTGCCTGTGAGTCACTGTATACTCTTAAAAATAAAACAGACAGTAAATTTATTTTATAGCTAATACATATTTTCAAATATTTTCTAGATGTCTCATAGCAAAGTTATCAAATAGTTTATTTAAATACATGTAATATAAGTTTAAAATCGAAAATTTTGTTGCATATTATTTATTTTATTAAACTATAAATATTACGTTTTAGTAGGCCTTCTAGGCACAGTATTTTAGTAACTACGATTCCACTTCTTTGAATCAGATACAGACAGTAGGCTAATATTTTCATATAAAGAAAATATAGAATTTGACATAAATTTCACCACAAAATCGGTGTTTTAAAGAAACGAAATTCTTGAGTTAAAAAACTTTAAATCTACAACTCTGCACTTTAATTTTGTAAAATTTCCGGGGAGAAACCCCCGGACCTTTCATTTTCGTTGGGGGGTATTCTATATTCCCCAAATCCCCAGGGTGTGTGGGGGGCGCAAATGTTAAGCCCCGCCACGGGCGCGGACATACCTAATACAGCTCTGGTTATAGAGTAGTTTTTTATCATTACGAGAAAAAATCATCCTTACATTGATATTAAAAAAAAAACAAAAAATAAAATGACAATGGCTAAACCTAACACGAATCTAAAACCTATTTCTAGTATTCCCTTGAAAGATTAGAATAAGACGCCCCTTTTAAAAGCTATAAAGATAAGGAATTCCACTTTCAATTTAAATAAATTGTATTTGAGGGGATATAAAAAAGTAACAAAACGGAATAACTACGTTTTCGTTTATATTATTCCGATCAGACCATTAAAAAGTAGCCACAGTGGTTTGGTTTTATTGGACCAACTAACCAAAAGTGTTGTATTTTATAACGAAGGTGTTTTTATGCTCTTTTTATATCACTTTTAATCAGTTTATGGCTTTATTTAGAGAAAAGATAGTAAGTGTTAAAACTTCATAAAATATATGGTAATTTTATGGTTGTACTTGATGCATTCAGATAGTTGTAATAAAGTTTCTGGTATAAAATAACTAAATTAATTTAAATGGTCATAAGAATTAATTTTTTCTTATAATTAATTATTTTTCTTAGCCAAACGACATCACCTAAGAAAAAAAATCACTGTGTCGATTAAAATGTCGTTAAAGTCAGTTAAATGAACAAGTTTATTATCTTACCGTGAAAAATTAAATATTGAAAATTATTTATAGATTATTAATTAATAAGGCCATAAATAGATAAATTTAAACATTACTGTAATATTATTTTTTAGTACCTTTTGTTAAGTAATTTATACTTTACCTAAAACATAAATATCTTAAAGAACCGAACTACCATTGTGTTTTATATATACAGTGTGTTCCAAATTGGGCCTACATGTATTGGTAACTCGGGAACCATTAGAGCTACAGTGTTGGTTAAATTAGGAAAGTTTTGGACAATTAAATTGCGAAATTAAATGTGCTTTCAGATTTTATTCATCTTTCATGGTTTTTAAGATAATTAAGAAAAATTAAAATGGTGCATTTTTAACTTTTGCCTGTAGCTCGCAAACTACCAATTTTACGGTTTTAAGATTACTACATTATCAAAACACTTTTTTAAAAAAGAATTTAATTTAGGTAAAAATATTTTTCTAACTTTTTTTTTTTTTAAATATTTACCCAAACTTTGGATTACGGATGCCATATTGGATTTTTACATTTTGGAAAAAAACTCTTTAAGAGCTTTTGATTAATGTATCACAAGTCTAGGTTTTTAGATCACTTAAGCTCTGAAAACGATAATTTTTTTTATTTGATAGTAGGCTTAGACTAGACTGCATAATGGCCGCCCCGTTTCATAAAAAACAAATGATACGCATCCGGAGCGGCATCAACCTAACCATAGACATTTAAAATTCTTAGTGATGAACTTGTTACCCTACGGATCTTTTGTGAGAGCGAAATTCAAAACTTATACAAAAAAAGTGATGCTTTTTGCAAAAATTATTACTTCCTAATATTACCTTAACCTGTATCAGTAAACAAGAAAATAAAATCAGAGTACATGTCTTCCTCCATTTTCCACACATTCTCGCATTTTTCCAACACCTTGCGGGTTACTCGGCGTAACGTGCTTGTGTTCTAGTTCCAGCCTAGTTACGCGCGGAGAAAACTGTGTTCACCTCATTTTTTGCGTGTCCCCATAGGTAAAAATCAGGGGGTGGATGTCCGGTGATCTAGCTGGCCAAGCAATTGGCCCAATATTTGAGACAATGTTGTCATTAAAGGTATTTCTTAGGATCTCCATTACCTCCCTGGTACTGTGCGCTGGACATCCGTCTTGCTGGAACCACAAATTATTCATTTCATTTGGGGAACTGTATTTCTCATGGCCGGTAAAATCTGTTCCTGCAGGAGTAGCAAATACCTATCTCCATTCAGAATTTCTTCAAAAATAAATATTCCAATTAAACGGTTGTCTAAAACAGAAAAATAAATGTTTTATCTAATTGTGAGACGTAAATTAAATTTTAAATTACCTATGATGCCACTATGCCACACCAGACATTAAAGCGAAACCTTGTTTGTAGCCTTTTTTTTTTAAATTATGTGGATTTTCTGTATTCCAGCAGTGATAATTGTGCCTATTAAAAATTTCACAATTTGTAAACCGCGTTTCGTCTGTCCAGAGAACCTTAGATAGATTGGAAACTGACTATCTGTTGACATTTAGTAATAAACCATTGACTAAAGGTGATTCGTCTATTGAAATAATTACCCTGAAGACCCTGGACAATACGTGGTTTGTATGGACAAAAACGGTTTTTTTTAAGGACCGATGCACAGATGACTTAGGAATTGGTGTCTGTTCTTCCACTTTTCTGACCGATGTTGTGGGATCATCTCTAAGCTTTCCTTATAATCCCTCTCTTGCTTCATTATTTTTTGTATAAGTTTTGGGATTCGGTTTCACAAAAGATCCATAGGCTAACAAGTTCGTAACTAAGAATCTAAAATGTCTTTGGTTAGGTTGTTGCCGCTCCGGAAATTGTTCTTTGTATGCAAGTGCTGCAGCTTCTGTATTTCTGTTAGATTTAAAATAAATTTCCAGCATATCCACCTTTTTATCATTGGAATAATTAAGAGCCATTATTGTAAATACTTAAAATAATCAAAACTTGAATTTTTGTTGAAGGCGTTTCTAAACGAGAAATAAGATGCACGCTAATTTTTACATTTACATTATTTAAATTATAAGATGCGTATCATTTGTTTTTTATGAAACGGGGCGGCCATAACGCAGTCTACTCTTAGCCTACTATCAAATAAACAAAAATTATCGTTTTTGGTTTAAGCAATCTGAAAACCTAGACTTGTGATACATCAATAAAAAGCTCTTGAAGAGCTCTTTTCAAAAATGTAAAATTTCAATATGGCGTCCGTATAAAAATCCAGAGTTTGGGTAAATATCTCAAAAACAAATAAAGTGCAAAAATATTTTTATTTAAATTAAATTTCTTCTTAAAAAAGTGTTCTAATAATGTAGTAATCTTAAAACCGTAAAATTGGTAGTTTGCGAGCTACAGACAAAAGTTAAAAATGCACCATTTTGATTTTTCTTAATTATCTCAAAAACCATAAAAGATAAATAAAATCTGAAAGCAGATTTTGCAATTAAATTGTCTAAAACTTTCCTAATTTAACCAACACTGTGGCTCCAATGGTTCCCAAGTTACCAATACATGTGGGCCCAATTTGGGACACACTGTATATATATATATATATATATATATATATATATATATATATATATATATATATATATATATATATATATATATATATATATATATATATATATATATATATTTTTATATATGTGTGTGTGTGTTTTGAAAGTAAAGGTTAACGTTACGGTGGCAGAAAAAAGCTTTTTTGTGTCACGTTTTTTTGTAAATTTAAGTTAACAATCTAAATTAATAGACATTAAAAGTCTAAATTTTTAATGATAAATTTTAATTTATTGATAAATCAAACCTAAACGTTTTATGTCAAAATAAAATCAGGTAGTAAAATAATGTTAGATTTTTGCGTCAAGAAGTATATACTTTACAATTTTTAAACTGAACTTTCTCGCAAACGGTTGGATCTATAGTTTTGAGGTAAAGGTACCTTTTTGGCCCATAATAGTCCGTTCTTGCTGACTGTTAATTTAAATTTTAAAAAACTGCAGCACAACAAAATTTTATGACAAAACACCCCCTACTCTTTAAAAACTACCCATTCTCAGCCGTATATTAATATATTTCTTATGTCATTAAATTCTACCTAAAATTTAATACGAATCTAAAAAATGTTATTTTAATTACATTTTTCTAATAGTGGCAATTAATTAAAAACTGTTTTCAATACCAACCTTTTAATGAACCGTGACTCAAAAACGGGACATTTAAGAACTTAAATTAATAAGTACTTTTTTCTAATTTTAATGAAAGAAAAACGTGGTCAGTTAACGTTTACCTTTGAAACACCCTGTATTATATCATGTATAGAAATTTGTCATTTGTGTTTGCCAAAAATTTGTCGGTAGAAATTTAAAACTGCTGATTATATTTACAATACCTACGGTAGTTTTGGTAGGTATTATAAAACAAACCAAAGTTTGATTATTCAGCTGTAACCTTTTAAAATTTACCAGGGTAGCACCGCCGCACCATTTCAGTCTGGGCACTCTCGCAACCATATTTCAAGTGGAAGTATTTGCTATTGAGATGTGTGCTAGATCGCTGGTTGATCGGCACTGCACACGTAAGATAGTTAAAATATTCTCCGATAGTCAAGCAGCTCTTAAGGCTCTTGAATCCAGCCGGTGCAATTCGAAAACCGTCTGGAATTGCAAGGATGCGCTGACCAAACTGGGTCAAAACAATAAGGTTACACTACTGTGGATACCTGGACACACCGGCCTAGAGGGTAATGAATCCGCAGAACTCCTTGCCAAAGGGGCGGAAACAAAATTCACAGGGCCGGAACCGGTCATCGGTATATCTTACAGAATGGCCAAGCAGTTCATATTAGCTTGGACACAAAGAGAAAATCTTCGGTACTGGCATGGAGTTCCGGGTCTCAGACACTCGAAGGCCTTCATAAGCCCAACGTATCAACAATGTACTGTCAAACTACTGGAGCAATCGAGGATACACCTTTAAACTCCAGTGGGACTGTACACGGGACACTGCAGATTGAAATACCACATGCACAAGATCGGCCTAGCGGAAGACGCCGAATGCCGCATCTGCATGGAGGAGGATGAATCGGCAGAACACATACTTTGTTCGTGCCCAGAAATGGCACGACCAAGATTCGCAATCCTCGGCAATGACACCTTGTTGCCGGGGAAGGTGAAAGATCTCTCTCCCAACAGGATCATCAGATTTATTAGACCGATCGGTCGCGGTGGAAGGGTGTTATACCCACTCACTTTAAACCTACCTACCTACCATTTCAGTTTAGATAATGAAGAAGTAAAGAAAAATAAATTAAGGGTTTGTTTTAATAAGTGGAAAAGTTTGTTTTTTACAAAACTTCCCTCGCCTTTACAAAGTACTCTCTTAAGAAAAATGTTTTAGTTAAAATCTGACCAAAAACACAAATGTAAAAAAAGGACTTTCTATACTAAATTTTTTTATAAAAATATTTTTCAGATATTAAGAAACGTCACCATTAGTTTTTATCCCAAAAAGTGTCATTTGATCTATTTTCTTGCCCAACGACGAGCTATAGGTAAAGTAACCTGAACTGTGACAAGATAAAAAAATATATGAATATAAAATTTTAACATAGAGTGGTTTGGGGCAAGTAACTTTAAGGACATCAATTTATACAACTTGGACACTTGTATTTCGATACCTCTAAAAGGGGACAGGTTCTCTACAGATTATTAGTGAGCTAGAGCAGAAAGAGCTCTTGTAATACTGGAGACAATAATGGGAGATGGATGATATCAACAATGGTAAAAATTATAGGAGACACCATGCCCTAAACAAGAGAACAGTATTCCAGTAGGGGCTAATTTGTAAAAATTTAAATGTAGCCAAAGAATTATTTAACATTTTTTTAAGAGTTTTCTAAATTTTTTTCTGGTTTATAATAATATTCAGATTAGTTTTTATATATCTTACCACTTTTTCGTTGATGTTATGCATTTTCAATTTCTACTTCGATTTATAGGCATTAGGAAAAATGATTATAAAATAAAATGCAAAACTTATAATACTTTTATTCTCGCCATTGTCATATTTGATACTTCATTGATTTTAACATCTGCTAATCTAGATCAAATCTGGTGCAATTCTAAATTTTATTCAAACACGCTTTGGCAAGAAATATTAAAGAGACATTTTCATTTTAATATTTATTTCGCTGACTATACTCTAAGCAATAATTTGAAAATGGCGAAAAATAGAGATACTGTTCCTAAAAATACGTGCCATAGCTCATTCGATCCGGAATAATATCTGAACAAATGTATTGGAAGCGTTTATTAGCACATAAAACAAGTGCAAAAGGTAAAAACAATTAAAGATGAAAAAAAAGGTAATTTGTTTTTTGCTGATATCTCATAAACTAGTAACATTAAATAAATTAAAAAAAAAAGTTCCTGAAAGGAGAGAAAATTTCCAAAAAAAGCTCCCTACTTCCGGAACTCTAGCTCCATTATTTATAATTTTAATTTAACGCTGAAAGATTTTATTTTTTTAACTTAAATTATTAAAAAAAAAGTATTAAAATTTCTTAAACTTTTATGGCGTGATCTTGTTAAGTATGTATATAAGAAGGCTCCACCAAGCGAAAAATTTATATGACAATTATTTAAACATTTTTGTAATGTACAATGTTATTTAACAATTTTTTAACTTGTAAAAAATTACCTTTGGGTTAAATTTTTTAAAATTTTTCAATTAATAAATATTTAACATTTTGGACTCCTTGGTGGCTACGCCGCGTTTAATATAGAAAAACCCTGCCTACTTTTTTTTCAAAATTAAAAATTTTTTTTTCCGGGTTTATTTAAAAATTAAAATTTAACATAACTTATTGAAAAAAATTTTATTATTTTAATTTAAAAATTATAATGGTTTTAAAGGCTTTTTCGTCTGCTTTGGAAATTTTAAAAAATTCAGCTATTTAACTTTTAAATGTGGGAATTTTTATCCCGCCTAATTTTATTTTTGTAACTAAAAAAAGAATTTTTTTAAATTTCGAAAAAATCGTTGGGGTTTAGGGAAGGAAAATTTGTAAATTGAGAATTTAAAAACCGATGGAGGATACATTTTTTCCGAAACCCGGTGAAAAAGTCAAGGGCCCCCTTTATGAAATTATTCAATAAAATTTTCATTTTAATTTTAAGATGTAATTTATTTTTTTATGAAGAATTTTTGGTGAATGGTTTTTATGGTGTAATTTGGTTTAGCTTTAATTTTTCTTAAATTCCAACAGTAAAGGCAAACTTTACATTTCCCAAAAAAAACCCTTTTGGGGGTTCTAACCCAAATTAATTTTTAAATTTCCCGAGAGAAGAAGTTTGGGGATTTTTTCATGTGTTGTAAATTTATACATTTGAAGACAAAATGGGACTTAAAATTGAAAAAAATTTTTTTTTGAAAGTTCGCGTTTAAAAATTTTCTTGCCCCCCCAATAAACCAAATTTTAAAAAATCAGTTAAATGTTTATATACAAAAAAAAAAAAGGGTTCTAAAGTAAATCAAAATTTAACTATAAAAAAAATTTGTGTATTTTTTTGGTCAGTTTTAAGAAAAAGTTGCCCATACGTTTATTTTTCTGGATATTGAGTAAGTTTTCGGAAGTCGTGGGATTGTTCCTTTATAACGACAATTTTGTCTTTAAAAATTTCCGTTGAAAAAAAAGTACACTCATCACTAAACAAATATTATGGAAAGGGGAGGATGCCGTGTGGTTTCCGCAAATTTCCCGAAATTTTGTTCGTCAGGGTCATCTCCTTAAAGGTGTACCAGGTTTTGTATGGGTGAAACTTATTCCCAAAAAACTCCAACAGTAAAAGGACAAACTTCACATACATTCGCGACGGAGGAATAGACTGTTGGGGATTTATCCCCTCACCAATTATTTTAACTTGCTTTTCTTCCCAATGGAAGGAATCCTGGGGGGGTTTTTTTTTTACACTCCGTAGTTGAAATTTAGATACGAGTTCCTGTAAGTATTTTCTACAAATAGGACGATTCGGGAAACGATCGTTTAAAATCCTTTCGGTTTCGTGAAAGTTATGCGTTGCACCTGTAAATAAAATTTGCTTCTATTTTTTTTCCCAATAGACGAGAATTGGTTGTAGAGAAATGCATGTTAGTGTGTTGATATTCAGGTACGAAACTGAACCTGCTTCAATATTGGAAATACGACAGAGAATAACAAATATTAATTTGTAGAAATATCAATGTTACTCTGTTAAAAAATGTTCGGCATGAAATTTCGGAACGACTGTTGTTGTGTCAAGAAGTTCGAGGCAACCATTTCCAACATTTTCTCCACTGAACTCAACGTTACTATTTGAATTATCAAGTCAAATCTTAATATATTTAGGCAATTATTAAATGTACCATTATTTTGTAGTAGGTTAAGGAATTGACTTTATAGAGAGAGAGAGATATATTGATTTAAGACACATCAACCCGTGAGGATTTTTTAGTGTCTAAAAGAATTTTATTTAAAATCAAGGTGCCAAAAGGCGACATAGATATAAAGACGCAGTACAAACGTTAATTGGTACACAAACGAGTAAAAATATCACAGTAGTTGTAAGAAGTTTCAGTTGTTTTAATATGTTCCTGTGCGTATGAGACCTAGAGATGTTCTATTAGGGATGAGGCTCTGAGAAAGGAAATCATCTTCTCAGTGTTTTTGTAAGAGAGCTTTTCCTCATGGTTGATAAGATGTGGGAGTATTTGGGACAGGAATCCAAGATATGCTTAATTGTGAGGGTGATCTCACATATATCACAGATAGGGGGATCGGATCTGTTGATTAAAAGAGAGAGAGAGAGTGTCTAGAGAACTTCCCCAGGGGGGTGTTTGTGAATACGGTGTCCTTAACCTCGTATAGGTTGTTGTCCTCTAGTTGAAAATCCCATTCAAGTTGGAATATGGCCTTGACCCTATGTTTGGAGAAAGTATTCAAGTCCTTTGGGCTAAAAACAAGATTAATTTTTAGTCCTTGGTCTTCTTTGGCTAGGAGGTCAGCCTTCTCATTGCCACTAATGCCAACATGGCTGGGGATCCAGAGAAATGTTAATATTTTGTTTTGGATATGGATTTTTTCTAAGTTGTATTTAATGTTTAGGGCAAGAGGGTGTGTGGGGTTAAAGGATTTCAGGACGTTAATGACTGAGGGAGTCGGTGGCTATGACCCAGTGGTTTCCATTCAAGCTCTTAATAAGTTCCGTTGCTTTGAAAATAGCAAAAAGTTCAGCTGAGAGAATGCCAGTTGAATGGTGTAGGGAGTAGGAGTACTCATAAGGGGGGCAGAAGAGAGCTGTTGAATCAGTTTTGGATCCGTCGGTGAAGATAGTCTTATGGTTACTGTAGTTGGAGTGTATGAGTTGTTTGTAAAGCTTTCTAAGTGAGTCGCAGCTGTAGAGGTCTTTAGGATACTTAAGTAGAGATAGACCGCGTTAATAGGAGCTGAGTTCCATGGGGGAAATTTAAATCTTTCAATTGAGATTGGATCAGGAAGTGTAGGGTAGATATTTTGAGAAATTTGTTGGTATCTTTCGTGTGTCCTTAGGGGATGGTTTCTTTGGGGACGGTGTGTATAAGGAGTTTGGCGCTTAAAGAGTCTGGCATGGGAAATGTGGTCTGAATCTTAGAGAATTCCCGTAATTGTCCTTCAAGTGCTTGATTCAATTGCACACAATATGGATGAAACTTATTCTTACTCAACATTCTCTTCACAGAAGTTTGACAGCAGCAAATCACTTATGTCCGAAGTACAGCGGGTGGGTGGGTCTTCAACAACATATGCGACCACGTTAAATTCATTTTCTTTGTTTACCACTTTCATGCTTTTCGTACTTAACTGTTCCAGTCCTGTCAAATCTATCCATCAATCGTTGAAATGATCTTGCATCTGGATGTCTTCTCTCAGGAAACCTCTCACTGTATACTCGGGATACCAGAAGACAATTCTTAAAACATTCTCCAAGAATATAAATCATTTCAATTGATTCTTGCTGTGTATACTTCATTTTAATTGCCAAATACTTCTTAATAGCGAAAGAAAATATGCACAAGATGTAACCAAATGTCACAAGATTACATAAATAATTACTAAAACTGACATGCCAACGAGTATCAATTGTTTCGATTTCTTGAGCCATGCCGCATACGATATTTACCATTTTAAGTTTAAATTTACGGAAAAGCCTTAATATATATAATTATAATGCTAATAGTGCTATAATTATATAATAGGTTAAGGAATTGACTTTATATTTTAGGTTTGTAAACTACTCTTCAGGAGCTTCAAAATGATGCGCCACAAAACCACTCTCCATCTTGAAATTTTCATCTGTCAATTTTACTCTAAAATATAGTATTTATGCATCAATTACATTACCTCAAATCTTAATATTTTAAAGTGATCCGTTTAAAAAAATAAAGAGGGAGGGGGATAATAAAGGAAGGCACCGTATATTTTTTCCTAGAAAAGATATTTGGGAGGTTATCCTTAAATAAGCAAAGGAAGAAATTTAACGTATTTTCGATTAAAAATATTTTTACTCAAGGAGTCTATTATGTAAATCTTTTAGATTAACATGTATTTTTATAGAATTTTTAAAACCCGTCCCTGTTTAATTCTTCACTGAGCTTTGTCATTTTGTTCGTAAACGACGCCAAACAAGAAAAGGTGCAAGAAAGACGCGACAATTAAAATTGAGTTCTGGGTAAACACTTCTCTGCTAAATGGGATGAAATATTATTTGGGGCTTGACAAATTCAGGGTTACCTACTTTACACAAACAGCACTTGAAATTCGCTTAAGTAAACTCGCTTTCTGCCTGTTCGAATTCTACAAAGCTTTTTGGGAACATGTTCGAATTTTATGACTGTATGAAAGTTGTAGATAAAAGGTACTTCAGATTTTTAGTTAACCGAAGTAGAAACTTATTGGTAACAATTTTTTATACCGTTTTTTTTTAAGTGTTAGCCGAAAAAAAGAATTACTTTGCGACAAAAAACTAAAAATAACGAGTTTTGGCAATGACAGCAATTTAAAGTCAGGTTTTTTTATCCTTACTTTCGTAAGTGTTAAGTTAAATCAAATAACTAACAAGTGGAGATATGACGCAACGATAAAACAACACCTTTTAACACTAAAATTGTCAAAATTACATCAGAGAAAAATGACATGTGTCAAAACAAGTTATCAACTTGTAGCAGTCTGAGACTACACAGAATGTAATTCCGAGTCTTTTCCCAGCCCTACTGCTACGAACAAGCGTTATAGTTCGTACCGCTATTTTTTTTCTTAACACTTAATATTTCTAATTTCATCTGAAAAAGATGCCGAAAATGTGAGTAATTCGGAATTCCGAAAACAAAATTTAGAACTTTTTTAGGACACACGCTGTATATATTCAAAATTGAAAAAGCAAACTGTCTGGTAGACCTTCGATTACATTATCAATTTTAGTCAGGTAGGTTAGTCATTACAGTATTAGACATTAAAAATAGGCCAACATGACATTTTCTTCCACTTGTTGACTGTTGCCACAGGAAAAAAGGTGATTTTCAGAATATAATGTGATTCTTTAATTTTTGAAATCAAATAATGATACATAACAGACTTACAGTATGAAATAATAGTATATTACATACCGAGAGTGGTAAAGCCCTACACGATTTCGAAATTTACGGACGAGCGTGAGCGGTACATTCAAAGTGTGTAATAAAACACTCGGTTGTGTATATACTTTTTCTACGACTTTATGTTTAGTTTTTTTATAAATAAAAGCAGAAGATTATGTAAACTTTAAGCAACAATACAAATAATAATACAAACATTTGCGTTGTCAAGGCGATGCTATTTGTTTCATAGCCAGCTTTACGTAAAATCTATTGAAATTCAAGTTTTGGGGGCTCGCGGCTAATGCGATTGTGGAACTGTTACGTAATATATGTATATTACGTAACTGCCCCTACGCACAGTTTGGCTTCTTACAGTATAGTGTTTGTAATTAGAGATTTACTGATAAAGTAGACGGTGTGTATTGGTTCTTACTAATATAGGAGTAGAAAATAGTATATTACATACCGAGAGTGGTAAAAAACCCCTTATACACGATTTCGAAAATTACGATACGAGCATGACGAGTACCGTAGTCAAAAGAGTGTGAATTTACCCTTTTGAGTTGTGTACTATACTTTTTCTACGGCTTTTATTTTAGTTTTTTTTTTAAATAAAAGCAGAAGATTATGTAAACTTTAAGTAACAAAAACAAATAAAATACAAACATTTGCGTTGTCAAGGCGATGCTATTTGTTTTTTATAGCCAACTTTACGTAAAATCTATTGAAAGTTTTAAGATTGTGGGGTCTCGCGGCTAATGCGATTGTGGAACTTTCAATTATCTATATTACGTAACTCCCAACACAGTTTGGCTTCTTACAGTATGGTGTTTGTAATTAAAAAGATTTACTGATAAAGTAGACGGTGTGTAATTGGGGGCTTACTAATATAGGAGTAGAAAATAGTATATTACATACCGAGAGTGGTAAGAACCCACTACCCCGATTTCGAAAATTACGGTACGAGGGTGCGAGTACCGTTTGGGTGGAAAGGGCACCACTCGGAGTTGTGTACTATACTTTTTCTACGACTTTATGTTTGGTTTTTTTATAAATAAAAACGGAAAAATTATGTAAACTTTAAGTAACAATACGAATAATAAACAAACATTTGCGTTGTCAAGGCGATGCTATTTTTTTTCATAGCCAGCTTTACGTAAAATCTATTGAAAGTTTTCAAGATTTTGGGGGCTCGCGGCTAATCGATTGTGGAACTGTTACGTAATATATATATGTTATATATATATATATATATATATATATATATATATATATATATATATATATATATATATATATATATATATATATATATAAATTTTTATATATATATATATATATATATATATATATATATATATATATTTTTTTGGGTTCTTACAGTATAGTGTTTGTAATTAGAGATTTACTGATATGGGGTAAAAAAAAATACATTACGATACACGTCCGGAAAAATTTTTTTTACAGTTTGTTGTTTAATTTTTTTTTAAATGAAATTTTTTCGAGTTAAAATTGCGATCGAAGTCGGCGTTTTTCGTTGATAAAATCAACGTTATTAATCGATTTTTTTTTGTAAATAACTCGATAAGTATGCATTTTATAAAAATTGCTGTGGGACCAATACAAACCAAGTTGTGGTTTGTTAAAGGTTAGCTGCTATTTATTAAACACAAAATTTTAATATTATAAAAATTGAGTGAGCTATAATCAAAATAAGATTAGACCAAATTTTTTTGAGTGCAAGAATCTTCGAAAACAACCCCATAATTGCCACCAGGGGTTAAAATAAGTCGTAGCCCCCTTTTTCAGATCTGTTTATCTATGTATTATAAATGCATTCTAAAATTTGAATCTATTTAAATTGCTTAATTTTGAAAAAGATATAGCTGCAGGTGAAAATCAAATTTCAGAATTTTAATAAAAAAGGACCTTTTCTTGAAAATAACTCGAAAACTGAGGGAGAAACGTTAAAATTACTAAGCTATCAACTTGTAGCTTTTTCAATTATACATATTTTTCTTTTTTTTTAATTACTACATGACGGAAATTAAGTGAGATATAAACGTTTAAAACGTGTGTGTGTGTATAGTCGAGACCTTTTTTGTTTCCCCCCCTTTAAACTTACCCCCCAAAGGGTTTTGTTTTATGTCACCTTATAGCACTTAAAAAAACCCAAAAAAATGGTTTTCTAAAAGAACTTTTTTTTACAAAAACTGAAAGTTATCTTAAAACAACCAAATTTTTTTTGGGCATTCAAAAAAAGATTAGATGCATTTTTAAAGAAAGCCGCGGTTTTGTACCATTTTTTGCATTGTAAGATTGTAAGGGGTAGGTTCTTGAGGATTAAAAAATTACAAAATTAAATAAGTAATACTTTTGAGCAGTCACATTTTTTAATTACTTTAGGATAAACAGTTTTTTTTTATTAAATCATAATAAGGGTTAATTTTTAATGGTTAAAAAAAAATTTAAAATTTTGTTTTTTTAAAATTTAAATACTTATTTTTTTAAATTTTTTATATGAGCCCAAAATTTTTTTTTACTTAAGCCTTAATGTGAACGTTTTAAAAAGGGTTTTTCAATAAGGGTTTTTTTTCACCCCAAAAAAAAAAAGTTCCTTCAGCTGGAGGGGTTTTTAAAAAGGGGGGTAATTGGGGTTTAAACCCCTTTTTTTTTTCTATGATAATATATAATTTTTTTAGGGGTAAATATTTTTTTAAAAAAATAATAAGGGTTGATTTTTAAGGGCTAAAAAAATTTTAAATATTGTTTTAAAAGGGGAAAAAAATACTAATTTTTTTAACTTATTTGAATTAAAAATTTTCTTACCTTAAGCTTTTATTTTTGGGTTTTTTTGTTTTTTCAATAAA
>JAHBCN010005745.1:0-52965 GCA_019359885.1 Listronotus oregonensis | reverse complement strand
TTCGGTACAAGAAATTTAAATAAATCTTTTCAAGATGAATCTAACGCCTTATAACATGATCCCATTTTCTTCCAGCTTTTTTTATCCAGCCATTTGCTTTTTTCAACATTAACTATTTTTCACGTGTAGCTTGAAACAAAGAAATTTTATAAAAACATTGTTTACTATGTTCTTAAATTCGGTAAGAAAAATGTAAATAACACTTTTCAAGATGAATCTAACGCCTTGTAACATGATACCATTTTCTTTTAGCTTATCTTTACGCCATTTGCTTTTCCCCAAGATCAACTATTTTTCACGTATAGCTTGAAAAAAAGAAATTTTGATCAAGTCGTTTATAAAAACACTGTTTACTACGTTTTTTAAATTCGATAAGAGATATTTAAATTAAAATTTTTAAAATGAATATGGCTCCTTAAAATCTTATCCCATTTTCTTCTAGCTTCTTTATACGCCATTTGCTCTTCCCCAAGATTAACTATTATTTATGTGTAGCCTAAAACAAAAAAAATCAAGTCGTTTATGAAAACACTGTTTACTAGGTTCTTAATTTCGATACGAGTAATTCAAATAAAACTTTTCTAAGTAAACCTAACACCTTATAACATGATCCCATTTATTTCTAGCTTTTTTACGCCATTTGTTTTTCTCAAGTTCAACTAATATACAAGTGCAGCTTTAAACAAATAAGTTTTAATTTAGCCGTTTATGAAAACACTATTTACTACGTTCTTAAATTCGGTACAAGAAATTTAAATAAAACTTTTCAAGATGAATCTAACGGGCCTTTAACATAATCCCATTTTCCTCCAGCTTTTTACGCCATTTGCTTCTCCCCAAGATCAAGTATTTTTTGAGTGTAGCTTGAAACAAAAAAATTTTGATCAAGTCGTTTATAAAAACACTGTTTACTATGTTCGTAAATTCGGTGAGAAAAATGTAAATAAAACTTTTTAAGATAAATCTAACGCCTTATAACATGATACTATTTTCTTTTAGCTTGTTTTTACGCCATTTGCTTTTCCCTAAGATCAACTATTATTTATGTGTAGCGTAAAACAAAGAAATTATAATCAATCGTTTATACTACGTTCTTAAGTCGGTAAGAAAATTTAAATAAACATTTTCAAGCTTTTACAACATGATCCCATTTTCTTATAGTTTCTTTTTAAGCCATTTGCTCTTCCCCAAGATCAACTATTATTCATGTGTAGTTTAAAACAAAGAAATTGAAATCAAGTCGTTCATGAAAACACTGTTTACTACGTTCTTAAATTCGGTACAAGAAATTCAAATAAAACTTTTTTGAGTGAATCAAACGCCTTATAACATGATCCCTTTTTCTTTTGGGTTTTTTTACGCTATGTGTAGCTTAAAACAAAGAAATTACTACCAAGTCGTTTATGAAAATATTATTTACTATGTTCTTAAATTTGCCTTTAGATGAGAGTAAAAGGAGAGTAGATTTCTGGTCACGAGGATTTTAGGCACAAAAATCCATAAATTAACAAAAAGACACCAAAATTGACTCTTTTGCCCTTGAGGTTTCCACTTAACCTAACTTTAAGAATATTTTTATTTATAAATTAGCATTAAATTATACACCACTTGTATTCAAGAAGAATTACAGCAAAATTTCAGGCAAGGAAACTTTTAAACTGTAAAAACACCTTAAGAATGTTAAAAGCAAGTCTAAAACATTTAAAAAATAAGTTCATAATAATCTTTCGGTTCCCATTTTAAAATTAACAATATTGGCAAGTAAGTAAAAGAGAGCAAGTAAATTTCTAATAATTGTTCGCCAGTGTGAAAAAAATGATACTAGCTACGCCGTTTACTGTATGGATTACCCTAATTGCCCTCATTATCCTTTACAGCGCACAAATATATTTAAAATTAATAGGATAAATGCAGAAGAGCCCAAATTCCCTAAAAACACATTTATCATTGGTAAAAAAAACTAAAATACCATATGTAAAATTTTGTCAAAATTAACAACTGACAGCCGTGTTATAAATTTAAAAATTTAAACATATCCAGGGTGTCTAAAAGGTTCTAAAAATAATTTGGTTTTATGACAATTTACAAACATGTATATTGGTCCAAAGTTTTTAAGAAATACAGGGTGTTTAGATAAGGGGAATAAAAATCTTTAGTAAATTCTATTTTTACATTTAGAAAGTAAAAAATGTAAAACTTTTTCGTACGTACTTTATCTTTTTGCTTCATAAATGTATACTAAACTTAACTATTTATGAGATATTCGCTATTTTTATATTTCTTGCAAACATTTATTTAAAATGAAACATACATACAAAAAATATTTTTTAACTTTACAAGGCGGAGGTTTCAGTATAATTTTATTTTAAAAAATGCGGCCCCTGATATTTTTAAATTTTTGAATTCTACTTGTAATTTTTAGTCAATACCTGACATTGGATGTCTCTTAGCTTTTTTTTAATTACAGATTGTTAAGGAGAACAATATTTTATTAAAATGTATGAATTATAAATTTTTTAGAATTTAATACTGAACCCGCCGATTTGTTAATAATGCTAATTAATTGTAGCATTATTAGCTAAAAAGACGCTTCAGGAATGGCGCCTGCGCTCGACATCAACGGCGGCAATGGAACCCTGGGACTGCCTTCTCTGCATATTTACTTGGAGAGAGGGCAAGGTGGGCAACCTACGACTCTATCAAGGTCAGTAACAAACTGCAGGCATGCCATATGGAGAGCACCAGTCTTCTCAGGAATGTCCTGACCTGTGACAGACTGGGAATGCCCTCAGACATAATGCCTACAGCAACCAATTACAACCGGCCCTACAGTGTAGTCTACCCACAAAGGAAGGACTTGAGTCGAAAAACGACCGACCTGCTCCGGGCTGCTTGTTGGCACGGGCTCCAAAACCAAGGACGGTGTTGGAGCTGGAATATATGGACAGGGCCGAGGGCGAGTTTTCCTTTGCCTGGGCCTTTTGAAACCCAAATTTCAAGCGGAGGTATTTGCTTTGAGATGTTTAGATCGCTGGTTGATCGGCACTGCACACGTAAGACGTTACAATATTCTCCGATAGTCAAGCAGCTCTCAAGGCTCTTGAATCCAGCCGGTACAATTCGAAAAACATCTGGAATTGCAAGGATGCGCTGACCAAACTGGGTCAAAACAACAAGGTTACACTACCATGGATATGGACCACCCGGCCTAGAGGGTAATGAATCCGCAGACCTCTTGCCAAAAGAGGGGCGGAAACAAAATTCACAGGGCCGGAACGGTCATCGGTATATCTTATGGAACGGCCAAGCAGTTTATATCAGCTTGAACACAAGGAGAAAATCTTCGGTACTGGCAGACACTCGAAGGTCTTCATAAGCCCAACGAACCAACAATGTACTGCCAGACTACTGGAGCAATCAAGGGTGCACCTCAAAACTCTAGTGGGACTGTACACGGGACACTCAGATTAAAATACCACATGCACAAGATCGGCCTAGCGGAAGACGCCGGCGCCGCATTCATGGAGGGATGAATCGGCAGAACACATACTGTGTTCGTGCCGGGGAGTGAAGATCTCTTTCCCAACAGGATCATCAGATTTATTAGGAGTCTGGACCTGGTGGGAGAAATATAAAAGGGTGTAAGCCACAATAGACCGATCGGTCGCGGTGGAAGAGGTGTTATAACCACTCACTTTAAACCTACCTACCTACGCTTCTAGGAAAAACAACATTTTTTTAATGTTTATAACAGCTAACGAAAGATTATTATATATGTATATTATATCCTACATATTATATAAACATATATAAACCTAAGTACCAAAGTACCGTGAGTGCCGGGTTTTTCGGTGTTTTACCCATTTTTGCCCAGTTGTTCCGTCAACGTTGTCCAAGCACTAAACCATGCAAATGTTGCATTTCACAGCACCTTTCAGACAACGCGGTAGTGCCACCACGGACGTTATTTTAAATAACATACCTAAAATTGTCTCTCCGGCTCTGGGATTCGAACCGGATCGCCGGGTTGGCGATCCGAAACCCTGACCACTACGCTACCTGAGATAAAATAAACCCCTAATTCTAACACCGAATATTTCAAGCGTAAATCAAAAAATGCAAAAATTAACATGTTTGTTACCTGTCCAAAAATCGTGTCGTTCCGCACACAGCCAATACCTCCTATACAAGAAAAAGGCCTCGGTGCTTTGCGCGTGACGTCATCACATCTAGGCCTAAAATATTTAGCAGGAATAGGAATTATTATGTTCAAGTTTGTTATATTATGTAAATTTTTATAATGTTATTAAGGGTTTCCTGTTTAAACGGGGCTGCCAGAACGTGAACTGAACCCTTAGCCGCACCCCATTCGATTTTTTTTCGGGAAAACGAAATTTCAAAGCAAAAACCCGATATTCCTATACACGTAATATCGCAGATTTTAAGCGTCATTATCGGTATAGTGTCACGAATGGGGTTTACTGTCATAATTGAGGTTTACTGTCATAATTGGGGTTTACTGTCATAATTGGGGTTTACTGTCCTAATTGGGGTTTACTGTCATAGTTGGAGTTTAATCATACTTCTTATCTAGGTGCTCTTTTAAAATAAGAAAGAGGGCTACGAGACTATTTACTAAAGGTTTGTAGTTTTCTTTTCCTAGTTTTACTCAGTTGATTATGATTATTTTTAGAGCAATAATTTTTAAGAAATGTGTTAGAAATGCTACTGAAAAATTTTTGTATTATCAAATTTTATATGCTCTTTGCATTTCTCAAAAGGAGTTAAAAGTTCATGTTTACATAGATACTTTAAGAGCAATTGAGAGAAACGACTTTTTATTGTAAATATCCAAAAAGTGTCTTCAAATTCATCAATTAGTTTTTTAAATATAATGTAAGATACCAACACCATATTTACTACTTTTTCACGAGGATATAAAAGACGCCCCCGACTTAAAGATTGTATAAGATTGTAAGAATCTTCTACAATGCAAGGTTCATTTAATGTTAGATTATCCTTGCAAAACTCACAGTTGATTTTTTTTAAAACAATGTAGCAGCAGTATCCACCCAAATAAGTTATAACTGGCATTTCAGATCTGACAGCTTCAGAGTCCGAGTCTTGAATAACAAGTTTGGATAACAAACTATCAATCTGGTCAGCATAACTTAAAGAGGTATCTACTTGGGATTCGCTGAGGGTGTCATAATCTGATTGAAAGAATTCATTTATATTAATATTTCCATAATGTCTAGATTTTAGTGACAGTACAGATTGAATTCTGAGCCTTTTTTCTGACTCATATAGTTGGCGAACTGAGATATGGTAATGGCCGCCAGCTAATTGCCTGTACTTTCCAAAACGCCCTTCCAATGGATCTGTTTGAAATTTGCCTAGTAATACATAATTCATATCTAATTCTGTTAAACAATATTTAGTAACTTCAAGAAGTCCAGTGATGGTGTGACTTAATGCAGTGTGTGTCTGCCGAGTTAAGTTATTTGGAAAATTAGATGTTTTCCAAGTATCTAACCAATTTTGCATTTGATTTAAGAAATAAAATTTAGGATCCTTATTGGGCTCAGCTAGTATTGATTTGGTGAAAGGTTCCTGGTACTTATCTAATAAATGTTTTCCCTTAAGGGGAGTTTTAACGTTAACGATTTTCCACCATGTCCATATAATGCTAATAAAGTCTGCTGTGTCTTGTGAATAAGATAAATTATTAAAAGGGCCTTTTAGAGCCTCGATAATAAAAGGATTAAATATTTTAAGGGATAATTTGACATTTTGTCTTTCTATAGATGATGGATATAAAGCCTTTAAGCTAAGTGAATAGCCATGCTTTAGTAATTTGTCTCTTTCCAATTCATGCAGTTTTTTGACAGTAGAAAAGGCGGCACATTTTTTTTTACCTGTCTCAAAATCAGGATATGAAAGAGTTTGATCGGGTTTCGAATTAAGCCAGTTATTAAAAATACATTTTAATAAATGTACCGTGTCAAAAAGGTAAAATAGTGGTCTTTCTGGGTCTATAGGATGTGGAAAAACTATGTTAAGTTCATTTAAGTCTGAAAACTTACTCATTGCTTTACTATTTATTGCATTATTGTCACTAATTGTACAAAATACTAGGTATCCAATTTCTTCTAAATTTTCTATTATAGTTTTAATAAACTGATATAACATTTCCGAGTTTACTGTGGACACAGGACATATATGAATAACTTCTTTAAGACTTGAGCAAGGACTAGTTATCATGAATGCTACTGCGGATGATGCTACACTATTATTATTTACTGCTGTACCTACAGTATTACCTGCTTTATAATCCAAATAGGGTTCAATATGAATTTCATCAAAAAGTAATATAACATTTTTCTCTTTATCTGTTAAATAATGGAAAATGTTGCGAGCATAGGTTAAAAAGAACTTTCTTTCATCAATATGGGGATCTGTTAAAAATGTATTACAAATATTTTTTACTGTGTCGGGATGAGGTAAGATAATCGGAGCATGGCTACGTAAATATTTATAAGCATGGGGACTTATAGTAAACAAAATTGAACATAAAACCATGGTACTAGGTGAATATCTATATCTTTCCTTTGGTAAACATAACAACCTTAACTGTTCTGACACAAATTTTAGATTTTGAGTTTGTTCATCAGACCCTTTTAAATTTGAAAGAATATTTATAACAAAATTTAGGATCTTTTTGTTGTCAGATTGGGGCTTGGTTTGGTATGAATTAGACTCATGATCTGGTATCGAACTGGGTATGCTACTCGAAGGCTCGGTAGAGTTCTCGGTACTAGGACCTAAGGGAACTGACATCATTGTATTATCAATTGCATCAATAACATTTCCTAAATCATCCAAATTGTCAATTTTAAAAGGAGACTTTAAATTAGTTATTGAAACACACACAGACTGGCCATATAAATATGTCTCTAAGTTTAAGTTCATATGAATTACAATTGCCCAAGTTATTATAGGACCAGGAGAAAAATCAAATTTAAATAATGTTACATTATCTGAATTTACTACTGAAAACCACCCATCCTTAACACTATAATGTTTAAACAGCCCTAAAAATCCATCGAAATCATTAAAACATGTAGCATCTTTATGAGCGTTAAATTCTTTTTTACTTTGTTCTAATGCTTGAAAAAGATGTAACTCATCAAGCTCTTTATACTTTTCATCCTTACTTTTCCGAGTTGTTGTGTTTTTTGAAAAATAGGAAGGGCAATTTGGGAAAATAGTAGGAACAGAATTATCTCTCAATCGAGGCTTCTTTAAATTTACTGTGATAATATTACCTGTTTTTGGATCCTGCTCTGAAATAATCCAAATAATACTACCTGTAGTAAAATGTAATTCACACACTTTAGTGTTTTTATTTGGGACTAAATCGTCTCGCGGAATTGATTGCAACCATTTTTTTTAGCTCGCTGTCGTTGGGAAAACCAAATACATGAACTTTTGGCCCATTAGTGTAATTACCACGGCAACCCGGAGCACAGCACTTATACGGCATATTCACAAAAAATACTCGAACTTTTAAACCCGCAAATAGGTAAACAGAAAACTGATTTAATCTTAAAAATAAACGAGATAAGACAAGAGCAAAAGTTAAACTCACGTTAAACTAAAGTTAGGTTAGTACCCAGCGTTGTGCTTTCGACATAAAGCAAATGTACTAAAATTGCTCCCAAAAATGTACTAGATTGTACTAGATTACATTTTTTTCAATTTTTAGGATTGGCTTTGAGTGCTGTTGGGTTTCATTGATTAAACAAGATTTTTATGAAAATGTAATAGATTATTCGGATTTTAGCTATTGTAGTAATAGCGTAATAGTCAGTGTCTAATTGTAATAGATCTAGTACAATTTTAATAGCAAGCACAACGCTGTACGCCACCATGTTGTGAGGAATTTTCAGTCCAGTGGAACAGTACAGTATTGAATGCATCCTCGCGATGAGATTGTCAATAACACGCTCAGCGACAATTTCATACATTTTATATGGAAAAATCATCCGGCCTAGATGTGATGACGTCACGCGTAATTTATTTGGAGCCCCGAGGCCTTTTCTTGTATAGGAGGTATTCGACCCGCTTATTCTATGGCGCTGACTAAAAGTGCATCGGCTAAAATTGTACCTCCCAAGGTCAAGGTTGAGGTTAGGCCAACTGTGAGTAGTGCTAGAGGAAGCACAGTGACCGGACAAAGGGGACAGAATAGTTTAACTAGGAGTAAAACGGTAAGTTTGTTGTTGGTTAAATTTTGGTTAGTCTTAGTTAATTTAGAAGTGCGGAGATGCTAAAACCAAAAACTAAAATTAAAAATTACTTAAGAGGGATCTCTGGTCTGACGGTCTGATTTTTATGCATCTTTTGAGATTTTTTTGTGAGGACCAATAAAGAGATACAACTTTGAACATTTAATTACATATAAGTGTTTCAACGGTATACCTATAAATTTTAAGCTAAAAATTTTCATTAGAACCAAAGTTATAACACTGAAGACACCTGCCTCAAAAAAATGGACGCTCACTTCCTCCACAAAATCAGCTGATTGGCTTACCTGAAACTAAAAAAATCGGCGGCGTTTTAATCTGCAAGCTTAAATACACGGAATTAACTATTATTAAAAGAAAATTTTAAAAATTGGATTTTTGACAGACGTCGGAACAAAAAATTTTAAATTTCATGTGTTTTTTGTCAATTTAAAAAAAAAATTAGAAATATTTTAAATTTTTGGTTGCTAATAGACCATTCCGTGCGCTTATATGTGCTGAGTCAATCCTATAAATTTGACGTGAATCGGCCAAGCCGTTCTTGAGATATGATGGAGGAAAGTTTGAAAAACATAGCTTTGAGACAAACGCGTTTGAAGTTTCAAGTACAGTTACAACTATAACACCCTGTACAGGTTGTCCCAAATTCGAGCCTCATCATTCCGATCTCGGAATCCTGAAGAGATACAAGGTCGGTTAAATGGAGGCAAAGTTGGGCATTCTAATGCCCAACTTTCGAAGACTTTTGGAAAAACCAAATAACCGCGATTTCATTTTTTTATTTTTTAATGACTCTATTTGAATAGATATAGCAAAATAAATTTCACATTCTCATTGCTAGTTTTTTTGTTTTACAAAACAGTATTATTAGATTCACACAACGACGTTTCGTCATTGAGCTGCCATCATCGACTTTATTTTTTAAAATACGGCCCTGGATTTTCTATTACATATTTTAAGAGCTCTTAAGATCCCAATAATGTGTCACACCTATTCAGAAAAATCATTTTAATGTTTTCCTACTAAAAATCTATTATTTGTCCCCCTCTAACACATGATTTTTTATGGAAATTGTCATTAATGAGTATTTTTCGAATAATTGCGATACATCACTGGTTTTGGGGCCTTAAAAGCTCTTAAAATACGCAATAAAAAGTCCGGGGCCGTATTTAAAAAAAAGTTGATGATGGCAGCTCGAAGACAAAACGTCAGAGTGTAAATCTAATAACACTGTCTTGCAGAACGGCAAAAGTAGCTATGAGAATGTAAAATTTATTTTGTTATATCTATTTAAATAGACTCAGAAAAAATTAAAAATTAATTCGCGAATAATCGGTTTTTTCGAAAATTCTTCGAAATTTTTAAACTCTAAAGGTGACATTTTGATCAGTATCAAATTGCGCAACATTGCCTCCATTTAACCGACATCATATCTCTTCAAATTTTCGAGATCCCAATGATGAGGCTTGAATTTCGGACAACCTGTACCCAGCCTTCCTGGTGCAGTATGTTATCAAAAAATGTGAAGATATCTCCTTTTATAGGCGATGGTGGTGGTAGAATCCTTCAACTAACACTACTAACCTCTCTATATTGTTTTTAGGTTACCGACATGAATCCTGTTCATAACAGTTCCCTAAATTGTCCCCATCCAAAGCAACGATTCTCCTTAACTAACCCGAAAATAAATAATTTTCAACCAAAAGCTAATCCACATCCCAAAGATTTCCAGAAAACAGTCGCTTTAAAATCAATTGGCCCTCGTTCGATGTTGGAAACCAAGAATTCCATATTTAAATGTAAAACTAGTTTGGTTTAACCAAAGAAAATAACAAGGTTATTATAACTCCACACTCTAAAAATATAGTGATTTAAAAATACTAAAACACACGTCTTCAGTCTGTTATTAAATTTTAAACAGGGACTGAACAGGAAAAAATATCGTACTTATTTTCCGTAACGACAGAATTAACTTAATTCGTATTTTAGAAAAGGCCTTAGCACATGAGGTTGGAGTTATGGGCATTTTCACTTTTTGAAATTTCACCCAGCTGGGCTTGCTAAGAATAAAAACACTTGCTTATTTCTTTTTTTATTATTTACGTAGGGGCTTCAGAAACTGTTTTATTGAATCATAAATTTTTCGATTTTTTCGAATATCTGCATTAAAAGATTTTATTTTTTAATATTTAAAAAAAACTTTTAAATTTAGTATTATTTTTTTATTTTTCTAAAGAATAAAGGTTTTATATAACTTTTGTATTGAAAAAATTTTAGATTAATTGGTCAAGACGATTTTTTTTTATTTGCCTCTACTTTTTGGTTACAAAGCACTCTTTCAGTTAAATTTGGAGGTCTCGGAATAAGATACGTACAATACATAGGTTCAATCAATGACGTATCAGATAATGATTTTAGCAATTGTTTTGTAACATGGTTATCCGTTTGCAATCTTCAAAATCAACCACAAGAATTACCAAAAAACAGAAAGATTTTGACTTTTTATTTGCCAAGCTCGTCACAAATATATTACAAACATGTGCCGCAAGTGAAGATAAGGCACGTCTACTTGCTCTTCAGGCCTCTGAAAGTTATGCTTGGGTTAACGCACTTCCATCTTCGTCCTTGGGAAATTTGTTAGATAACAAACATTCCATATTTCCATCGCTCTCAGACTTGGTCTGCCTGTGTGGAGAGCACACCTGCGTTTGCGGCGAAAACGTTGATATTTATGGCCTACATGGGTTAAGCTTCAAAAAAGCGTAGGGCGTTCTTCTAGACACAGTCAATAAATGACATTATTAAGAGAGCTCTGATTTCACCGAAAAATTTTTCTGTGTTAGAGCCTCTTGGAGTTTGCAGAAGCGATGGAAAACGTGTAGATGGAATGACCTTAATTCCCTGGAAATATGAAAAACAATTACTTTGGGACGCTACTTACATTTGCAAAACCTATCTGGACAAGACCTCTAATTTAGTAGGTGCGGCTGCTCGTCTTGCCGAGAATAAAAAACATCTAAAATATATAGAGCTTGAAGACCGCTTTATCTTCATTCTTTTGCTGTTGAAACTTTTGGTCGTCTTGGTGATGATTCTAAGGGTTTAATAAATAAAATTTGCAAAAAATTCCATGCAAAAAATCTCGAAGTTTCATTAAACCCAAAAGGAATTGGTTAACTATGCAGCGGGGTAATGCAGCATCGGTACTAGGTACAATCCAGGAAGACCTTAGGACTTGATGAAGTTTTTAATTTTTGAAATATAGATTTAGTTATTTAGTTAATTCTAGAATATTGTTATTTGGTATTTATAACATTATACAGGATGTTTCCTAACTACGGTACGAAACTTCAGAGGGTGATTGCTAAAGGGCGTTTTAAGAAAAAAGTTCCATGAAACATATGTCCGAGTTGCTTCGTTTCTGAGATACAGGGAGGAAGTTTAAAGAAAAACGGTATTTATAAAATATCATAAATATCCACAAACCGATTTGGTCGAAATTTGGTGCAGTTATTTGAAGTAATAAGGTTTTATTTAGCTCTAACTAGATTGAAAATTAGCTCCAGTGGCGTCTCAGTGGGCACCACAGCCATATTATTAACGAAAAAAGTACACCAATGATTTTTCTTATAGTTTTTATATTTTTAAGATTAAGCAACTAAAAATACAACGTTTTACTTTCCTGTTTTTCATATCTAGCTTTTGTTTTCAAGAAAAAAATAAAAACCACGTTAACTCATTCTAAAAGCTATCTCAGAAACAAAGCAACCCGACATATGTTCAATAGGAACTTTTTTTTTCTTAAAACGACCTAGCCAATCACCCTCTGAAGTTTCGTACCGTAGTTAGAAACACCCTGTATATTTTAATATTTATAACAAAAAAAAATAAATATGCAAAAATATTTCCCAATATCTTTTCATTATTTTTCTTGTTTGTCTTTTAATCCAAAAGTTATGTAAAACTTCTTTCTTTAAAAAAAAAATAATAATAAAATTGAAAGTTTTTTCAAAAAAATATTGAAAAATAGCGAAAAAAATAGATTTTGAATTTTTTGACCCCGCATCACTCTTCAAAAATTATGAAAAAGTTAATGATTCTTCTAAAGACACATCAAATATATATTTTTTTCATCGTAACGTGGGTCAATAGATTTTGTTAAAAAAATATTTAAAATTCTCAAAACACAAAAAAATTAATTTTTTCCCTTTTTTAAAAAGGGCAGAATCTTTAATAATAATATTAAAAAAGATTCCCCACATTTTAAGCCCTAATAAAAAAAACTCCATATTTTAAACCCTCTGTGGATTTTAAAATGAACTCCTCCCTTTGCCCTTTTTTGAAGGTAAAAGATTTAAATAATAAAAAAAATCAAAATTAAATTTTTTTTTTTAGCTTTTTAGGATTTTTTTGTTTATATAAGCCGAATTTTTGCAAAAAAATCCCCGAAAGAATACGCAAGCAAAAACTTTTAATGAAAACAAATGGGAAACCACCAAATACCCCGGGGAAAACCGTTTTCCTTTTGCAAAACCAAACCCCTTGAAAAAATTTAAGAAAAGCCTTTCCCCTCGAGAAAGCTAACCCTTTGTGTCATAATTCTAAATTTGGGGGGAAAGAAGGTGGAACAAAAGTGAAATTGGGAAAAAATAGTTTTTCTGGTAGTGAAAAATTCTTTTTAAAAACCAATATTTTTCTTTAAAAGTTGTTTGGAAAAGATTTTTTAGGAAAACAAATTATTTTTCCCGCCCCTTAGTAAGGGGACTTTATGTGTTTTTTTAGTTTAAAAATTTTCATTAGCCCAGGTTATACCTCTGTTTTTTTTTTTTGTTTCCATCCGTACCTGATTAAAGTAATGGGGAAATTTTGAAAATTTTTCTTGGGTGGACAAGTTAAAACCTTTCATAGATGAAGGGGAAAGCTAGGGAATGTCCTTATTAAAGATTTTCTGCCATTAGAAAAATTTTTAAAGGTTTTGGGAGTAATTATTTATTATTTTTTTAATTTCCAGTTTTTTTTTTAGATAGGGCCCAAAGGGGTTTATTATATCCAAAAAGTTCGGGCCCAAAATTCCAGTTGGGGATTGATTTATTGTTTTATTGTTTGGCCAAATTTTTTGGGGTTCTATTAAAAATTACTTTTTTAAAAAAATAGAATTTTTTAAAAATTCTTTTATAAATTTGTCTATTTTGGGGTTTTTTTTAACTGTTTTGTTTTGCAAAAAAATTATTAAATTAAAAAAATCTTTAGTTTCGGGCTAAACCATTTTTTTATTTTTATGATTTAAAATAAAGGCTTTTTCAAAAAATTCTTAAGGCTGTTTAAAAAATTTATTAAATTTTTTTTAAAAAAAAATTGGGGAATTTTTTTCCTTTTTAAATTATTAACAAAACCCCAAAAATTTCCCCCATTCACTTTAAAAAGAAACTTACCCTTATTGGGTTTTTTTTTTAAAGGGTTTACTATAAAGGCAATTTGTGGTTTGTTTTAAAAAATTTGACTTTCTCCCCTGGTAAAGAAAATCTCCATTTTCAAAAAAATCCGTTTAAAAAACTTCCATATCCGTTAAAAATATTTTCAAGGCAATTTTTTCTCCTTCGGGTATGATTGTTTGTTTTTAAATAAAATCCTTTACATCCTGCCCAAGAACATGCCATTATTGTAAAAGAAATTTATGTTAAAATCTCCTGCCAAAATTTGTTTGTTAATTCAACTGTTTTTAAAATCTAAAAAAAATGTGTAAAAAAGACACGATATTGACAAAAAAAATTAAAACTTGTCGGCGATTAACCAAAAGGAGTTGTTAATTTTATGTTTCAATGTTTTAAAAAAGTTTATTTTTTAATTTTATTTATTTCAAATAAAAATTTCAAATAAACGCTTAAACAAAAAAAAAATTATAACAATATAATATATAAAATTAAAAACGCTAATAAAAAAAAAAAGAAATACAAATTAACTTCCCTTCTTTTTTTAGTGTTTCTGTTGTAGCACAAAACAAATCTATGGCTGAATAATTGTTATTGTAATTACTAAAAAACCGATCAACAAACGCCGTCATACCATAATTTGTTCGGTGGGTATTTACGAAAAAGTGTCTAGATCTGGGTCCCTGGTACTTTGAAGTTTATTTTTCCTAAGAGAACCAGTTAATTATACCATTTACAATTTTTGAAAAAAGCAAAAAGCTCTTTGTCGCCTGGTCAGCTTGACATCCCTGTAACAGCAATCTTGTTTTGGGGCTTAAATTTTGACAGGGAAATCTGTACTTATAAAGTAAAAATTTTACAACTTTATTTTGGACCGCTCCAACCTTTCTTATATCTGAAAGGCGGAGGGGAAAAACATCACTACTAGGCCTCATAGGCCCGGTTCCTCCTCCGCCCACCCTGGATCTTCTTTTGGGCGAGAGAAGGGCAGTCACAAAGTATTTGCCCACCTCTCGTCTTCCTGTTCCCCTCAAACAGGGGTTTGTCATTTTACCCATTCTAAAGAGGTGTTTCCGTAGTTGACAATGTCCAGTAAAAACCCCTCGTGATTGGTCGCCCTAGGCTTTGCCAAGTAATGTTTAGCTGTATCTCTGTCAGGATAGTTCAATAACTTCCTGGAAAAGTTACAGTTTACTCTTTCATCCCATCGTGTTGAAACTGCTGATGAGAGTGTTTTTTAATTAGATCCTCATCGTAACCGGTCAGACCTACGAAAGGTTGGTAAAAAAGGGTTTTTTGTCCCAGCAGCCTTCCTGGCCAACGAGTCAGCGATGCGTTGCCTTTAGTGCGCGTGTCCTTTGGTCCAGCAGAGAGTGACCACATTCATGCTGGAAGCGTCCACAAGGGCACGGTTACATTCTAGTACCAGACCGAGTGTAGCGTGGTCTCCTTAGGGCTAGTAGTGTCTGTCTATAATCCGTATGGAAAAGCCCCACTTTACCAGTAATATCTTTACTGCTTATTTCTTTTGCAGCTATGGTTATGACTGTGAGCTTAATTTAATGTTTAAGTTAAGAGATCTAGAATAAATTCCACATCCCGTTCCTTCTTTTGTTCGATTTTCCTTTAACGTCAATTTTGTAGGGTTTGTTAAAAACAAAACATGGAGCAATAGAGTCCACTTCCGCCTGCAGCGGTGGAAGCGATCCCATCGCCTCACTCCACAAACGACCCCTCTGTGCGCCAACTCCTACGTCGGGCATTATACCAATAGTGCGGAGTCGCAACATAACCGTCAAAACAACCTCCTTGACAAATATATCAACGGGTGTGAGGTTTAGGATTACCTCCATGGCCCTAGTTTGTGTTGTTCTCATGGCTCCGGTGATGTTGAGACAAGCCATTCTCTGTACATGGTCTAGCTTTTGGATAACTGTTCCTGCTGGGCTTTCTCCCCCCAGATAACAGCCCCGTAGATTAGCATAGGTCTTATGATGGCCGTATAGATCGACGGGGGACTCTAGGTGACAGTCCCCAGGATCTGCTATGGTCCGGCGACACTGCTCATAAGAAATGTATGCTTTCTTGATTCTTTTCTCTAAGTGGGAGTTCCATGTTAGCTTACTATCAAAGGTTACCCAAGGTATTTCACCTCTGTAGAGAAGCTTAGTTGTGTGTTTAGGAGTCTGGGACGTTCAAGTTCACCATCCTCCTTTTCCTTGTGAAGAGAACCATCTCTGTCTTTTTGGGTTGATGGATAGCGCGTGATCAGCACACCATCTTTCTGTTACCCCTGAGGGCAGTGCTCCAACCTATTTACATAAAATTATAAAATGGTGCCCAAATTATACTATTATATTCAAGAACGCTCTGACTAAACTATTAATTTTTTTATCTTAAAATTTAGGGAAGATCCAGAGAAAGCATGAACAACATAACTAATTCGAGTAACAGTATCGTAGTTCATCGGAAACTCTCAATAACGATAATGCTGCTAATGATCATTCGGATGGCTGGTTAACAGTCAAATGCAGAAGGTTTAAACATGGGAATAACAAACCTAGAAGGTAGGTTTTTTATAAACGATTATTTATGGTTCGGTTTTATTTATCCAGTAAATAAAAGAATAATAACAGATACTGATGGTACACATTGATCTTTATTTAATAATATAAATGTACTCTCTTGTATTTCTTTTTTCTGCACAAGTTTCATTTGCTAAAATACTAGAAGATCCAGATTTTGACAGATTTTTGATTTGCGGTTTTCTATGTTTTTTATGTATGTTCTTCTATATTCTTTCATGCATTTGGCTAATAGTTTGGAAGTTTCACCTATATAAAATTTATTACATTGTTTACATAAAATTTTTAATAAACTCTGGTGTTTTTTTAGATCAGATACCGCTCTATCTTGGGCTACCAGATTCCATCAAGTCAGCGCTACCGCCAGCTTACCGGCTCTCGCCTTGCTACCGGAGTCATCTGACGGTGCGAAATCGCAAAAATCCATCGACAAAAGCGTCAAAGAAAACCTAAACACCCTGAAGAGTTTGAAGAGTAACGTCGAAAAATGTGATGCTAAAAATAAGCAGAATTCGAAGGGAAAGACCGAAGTGACTCCTACTGGGATGAAAAGGTCTCACTCGACAATGAGCAAGAGCAGTTTGAGTTCGATGCAGGAGAAAAATAAGGTCAATTTGAACATAAAGAACAATTCTGAAAGGAAAGATGTTGAACGGAGGGAAAATAAGGTTTGTAGTTGGATTTTTTTGTGTTTGGAATGTAACATATTATTATTTATATAATTTCATAGAAAATCAAAAAATGGAATTAGAAAATTATGTGAACTTTTTAGGAAACTGACATTGACTCTGAAACTGATGATGAACAGTCAAAATTAAAAGAAATGCAGGATGAAATGGCTACCGAAGAGGAACACAGGAAGAAAACCAAAGAGTTGAATGAGGAAGAGGATCGATTGCAAAAAGAAATCGAAAAATTAAAGGTAAGAAGGCAGATGAAAACGGTTGTAGAGATGCTATTTATATGGTGTTTGTTTGTTTCCCTTATGTCACCGAAGACTTTGAGGCAACAAATGCCGCCCCCATGTTATTTTACGTATGGAATTTCCTAATTTTTTCTTTTGTAGTGCCTGGAAATTGAAGTGGACACAGAAACTGATGGTACGGAGACAGGAGACGAATTGCAAGGCGACAATGATGATTGCCCTATAGCCTTGATGGATGACGATCACATTTCTTTGGAGGCTAGATATGAGCCTATGTTAGCAGGTACTAAATATTTAATAAATATATAACAGTCTATGATCCGAATCAAAGACGACCTTCATCCATCTGCCAACCGGATGAAAATAGTTTTCTATCAAATAAAATATGTAATCAAAAGTATAGCTAATAGGTTGCCTAAAAAATTATGGTTAAGGCTTTGAATATGTAAAAAAAAATTCGAAAAATATTTGATAGTCCCTTTATAATGTCAATTCTTATTGATTGTACATAAGAGTACTAATATATCACTACCATTTTTAAAATGTAAAGAAATTATCTTATTTTTTTGGTGTATAAATTGTGAAAAAGTGTCTGTTTTGCATTTTTTAAATATCACTGCCCTACCCACCTAGATGGCACTTTTTAACATTTATCATTATCATCAATATTAATACCATAAAAAATACGAGAACATGTAATAATTTTGTTTCTCTCTGTCATAATTAATTTGAAGCCCCAAGATATTTAGCCTCTGATAATTTCATTATTGTCAAGATTGCAAAATCCATAGTAAATATTTCATGTAAAAATTAATTTATTATTTCGAAACTTATAATAATATGAATAATTTTATTGTTTGTATTCTAATAATTTGATTAAAAATAAAGATATTATATCATAGTTAATTCCTGCACTTTTTTGAACCGACGGTTATAACATAAGATAACAAATAATACGAGGATGGTTTGAAAAGTCCGTGCAAATCCGAGAGATGGCACCACCGGCGCGTATCGAGGTCATGTTCAGTTAGTAGCATTTGTTGAATGAACGCACACCAAGTGTCCGCCATATTGGTCTATTTCTTTGTGTTTGGCATTCGGTGTGAATTAAGGGAAGTCAACTGATTTTCAAGAAATGACGAAAAAGAATTTCGTGTGGTGATTAAACATTACTTTATTAAATATGAAACGCCTCAGGAGACTAAAGAAAGATTGATAAACATTATGGTGACTCTGCACCTTCGATTAGAACAGTTTACAAGTGGTTTCAAAATTTTCGGACTGGCCATATGAGCACAAGTGACGCTTGAACGTTCTGGACGGCCTGTGGAGGTCACGACTTCAGAAATCATTGATCAAATCCATGATATGGTGATGCATGACAGAAGAGTTAGGTACGTGAGATTGATAGTGCTGTGGGCATCTCGACTGAACGGGTACATAATATTTTACATGAACCTTTGGACATGAGAAAGCTATCCGCAAGATGGGTGCCACGATTGCTCACGCTTGACCAAAAACGGAATCGTATGAAGTGTTGCAAGGTTGGTTGCAGGTGTTCCAGAAGAATCGGAAGAAGAAACATCACGATAACGCACCAGCACACAACCTCAGCAGCCCCCCTGGTGGTCGCAAAATTAATGGAAATAGGATTCCAACTCGTTTCACATCCCCCCATTCTCAGACTTGGCTCCTTGGACTACTATTTGTTCCCCAATTTGAGTAAATGGCTGGCGGGACAAAGATTCTATTCAAATGAGGAAGTGATTGCAGACACTGATCGATATTTTGCAGACTTGGACAAATCTTATTATTTGGAAGGATTCAACAAACTGGAACATCGTTGGACGAAGTGTATAAGCCAAAAAGGAGACTATTTAGAAAAATAAAAATGGTTTACCTCAAACAATTAAGTAGTTTTTATTTTTGCACGGACTTTTCAAACTACCTCGTATACTAGCCTAAATAGAAATAGTAAGGTGATTAATAAATCTGAAAGTTGAAAATTTCGTCAATTTTTGCTTTAAAAAAACACCTGTATACACACTATAAATGAAAATAACAAAACGAACTATAAGATGCTAAAAGTTGAAGGAAGTAGCTAAAGATTCTATAAGTATTAAATTTTTATTTGGCAGTAGATATACTGATCTGAATAACGCCATTTTTAAAAATCCCAAAACTTCAAAAGTTGATTTCTTATATAAAGAGTTAACTATGTCCACTTAATTTTTAAGTGCAAACTAGCTGCTCGGACCGAACAGTCGAAACCCTGGAGTTGGTCAAAAACCACGAAAAATTACTAAAATAAACGTATTTTTAGCACCGCGCCATTATTTAGAGGTATAGACTAAATAAATTTGTAATGTCTGCGCTAGAACACTATCTTTCCTCTTTCCAATGCCGCGTCGAACGTATAAATATCTTTAATAGACAAATTTTAACAGCTAAATGTTATAAAGCATGACATTTTTTGAATGTTTTAATACGGACAGGCGAAAATAGAAGCATCTAAAAATTAAATGTGCATAGAAATAATTCTTTGGGGCCTTCATGAAGATTTCCTGAAAGTTAAAACAAAATCTAAAGTGAGCTGGTTTTGCCATTAGAAGATTTCATATGTTCATCGGTAAGATATAAAACCCTACCTTTGTTGCTGTACCGAAATCATCAGTAAAATTGACAACAAATATTACCGGAGATGATAAATATGATATAAAAAATGGAAAAAATGTCCTACTGATTCGGTGTATACAAACATAGTATCTCAGTTTTTAGGCAGTTAAAACTAAAATAACTTATTTTTTATAGAAATGTCATGGAGTGAAAGAGTCGATACTCTAGCTGCTCTCGAAGCTATAAACGCAAGACATCCGGGTAGAGCTTTGGAGTTGCATCAAAAGCTGTCAAATCCTCAAAGAAAAATTAGTTTAGGAGAAGCTGTTAGAAGGTAAGTAGGTCGTCAAAAATAAGTTGAGGTTATACGGATTTTGACAAGGGCTAAAAATCTTATAAGACACCAATGCTGGGCACATTCACCAGCGCCGGCCCTTTGATCAGGGTTGAGCGAGATTGTCCTTCAGCGCCCTCTGATCGATTCTTTTACTTATAAGTTTTAAAGTTTTATTTCGGTTCAATTTTAAATAAATAATAGTTACCAAATTTATAACCAAGACCGGCGCTGCATCAACCTTTTGTTTTAAACCATATTTTCCATGGATACCAAACAACGTCTGATGGCTGAAAATGTTGGTGTAAAATTTTCGAAATATATTTTTTTTTAGATACCAGGCAAAACAGGCCAAGGCACAACAAAGAAGGCAAGATTTACAGACGGAGAGAGCGCACAAATTACAAGCTCTTTCAGCTCGAGTAGAGGATGTTAAGGCGCAAAGTTACAATTGATCGAGGAGAAAAGAAGAAGAATGGAACTGAGGTATTGGAAATAAAATTCAAACATTTGTATATTAAAATAAAGCAAAGATAATGAGTTAGTGGCGATTTTTGAAAAAATGTTTGCTTTTTAGGTTGCAGAAGGCAGCTCAGAACAGAAAGAGACACATTAGAGGAATTATTAAAAAAGCACACGACGAAGAGGAAAAATTAAAGGAAATTGCTTTTATTAACGAATTGGAAGCACAAAACAAAAGGTAATTTATTTTATTTATTTATTTAATTCCCAACCAACTATACAGTTTAGTACAGTGAATATAATAACTTCAAAAAAAATTCCAGACATGATTTCCTGCAATCCTGCCGCGAACGTAGGGCAGGATCCAAGGTATTCAAGAGGACCGTAGAAAGAGACAGGAGGAAAAGGCAGCTAAAGAGGCGGCAGTTGAAGAGAGGCGAAAAGCGTTGGAAAGAGAGAGATTGGAAAGATTGGATAGGTTGCAGGACGAGAGGAGACAGAGGGATGAGAGAATAGGTTAGTTAATTGCTTATTTTAGGGAAGTCAAACTTTAATGTCAAAATTTTTTATATTATTAATAGTATTTGTGAAATTATTGTATGTAGTGCTTTGTTTAATTGGGATGATTTATGATATGTTTTATAGGACAACAACAGCAACAGAGGGAGAGAGAAAGGCAAGAATTAGCACGAGAAAAAGCGAGAGACAGAGAGGTAAGTGAACTAGATGAATTTATTAGATCTGCTTGTCTTGCATGGACACGAGATATTTTAGCGCTAAAGCCTGCATATATCTCCGTCCTCGTAAATAGACAGGTACTGTACAATCAGATTAGGGACTAAAGACGAATATTTTGTTTATAAAATATAATTTATACAGGATGTCCGGGAAAATAGGGGAAATTAAAAAAAAAAGAAACAAAAATCACATTAATAAAAAAATATTTATTTCCTATTTTGTTCAAAATACATTTTCGTTTATATCTCATTCATTATTTATCTTATCAAAAATGTTTAGATAACTTTTTATAAAGTCAATTTAGAATACTTTATTTTTTGATTTATAAAATTTTTTGTATCTTTTATACATTCTCCATATAATATACTACCCATTTTAATTGCTCAGTAAAATTGTTAAAACCTAATAAAACTAACCTTTTATTACATTTAATTACAATTCACTCTTTGGGATTAACTATAACATATGACTTATCCAAACTTTTAAAAATTACGTCTTTTAAGTAAGTGCCGTTAACTTCAATGCACTTTTCAAGATTTGACAAGAAATGATTCATGACACGATGAAGGAAAACCTGATCTCTTCACCGGACCTCTTCAGGAATTTGGACTTTAAGATCTTGAATGTTTTCTGGACGAGTTGCAAAAACCTTTGACTTTAAATAGCCCCACAGAAAAAAGTCCGGTGCAGTTAAGTCCGGAGACCTTAAAAGCGAATTGAAATCCCTAAATAGTGAAATGAGTCGGCCATTAAACACTTCACGCCAAACTCTTTTAGAGTTTTTAGCGGTATCGCTTTATCTTCTATTAAGTTACTCCTTATGTTTTCACGCAAAAAATTCGTTGTTAAACTGAATAATCCGTAAGAATTAAAACTAAACATTAAATTATGTGTTCAAACCTAATGATGCTTTATTAGAAAAATGACCTTTTACGAAAATTATTTTTCCCCACTTTGTGACAGGTGCCTACTCGATTAATAATATGTTATTCAAATCCCAAAGGCATAGAAGAGAATAATATAAAAAAAATGTACTGACCTATCTCATATAGAATTTATTTCAGTATCAAAATAGGTAGTCTAATATGGGGAACCCTGTATTTTTTATAGTCGTAGTCCAAACATTGCGTGGTAGCAGGTTTTTGCCAGTAAATGTACCGATTTATTTTATCAATTCCTTATTTTTTGTCAAAGACAAAATGTTATTAATAATTGTCGCCAGATACCAGTTTTTTCTCTAGGAATAATTTTTTTACAGGAAAGATTATCAGCCCTTCACGAAAAACAGCTGGCGTCAACGCAGGAACTCCAAAAGCGCATCGAACAGAAGCAGGAAGACTCGAAACGTCGTCACGAAGAAAACATGGAGCAAATCCGCCAGAGGGCGCTCGAACTGTCGATCCTGCGTTGTCACGAGGACGACAACCAGGCGCCGAACATGGTACCGTATCCTCAAGCGAAATTGTGTACTGTGTGCAATGTGCTTGTAAGTACTGTGTTCATTACTAACCTAGCTACTAAAATATTTAGGGGTCAATCGATCAGAAGCGCATCAAAAACAATATATATGAATTATTTGGGTGCTAGACTATTTTTTAAAATAATTTATCTTTTCAGGTTGTTTTGCCTTAGTTTAAGACTTCAAAACTTGAAATTTTATTTTTAATTTTTTAACTCAAGCAGTTTATTGGTGGCGGCCATTTTAGTTTTAGCGCCCACACCTAATTTTGCAATTGTAAGGGTTAACAAAAATATTTATAACTTTAAAAGTACGAGAATAGGATGAAAACTTTTTATCTTAAATAAGAAAAAAGCAAAATATGGATTAAAAATTATTTTTATTTTTCTATATGAAGGGTACAGGGAAAACACGAGCTAAGTCAAAAGGAATTTGAGAAAAAGCAATTTAAGATTTCAAAACGGCTACAAAAACCAAAGTATTTGGATTAATTTAATTTTCTTTTTATGGTAGGTTTCACAATAATTCGTTGATTTCTTGACCGCGATAAAATTTGAATTACAACCCTCAGTGGAAAACCCAACGATAAATAGTTTGCCTGACAAATATCTATTGTGTAGGCACCGCACCTTTTGAAAGGGTACAGGCAATACCTCCTATACATATCATTTTTCCATATAAAATGCATGAAATTGTCGCTGACCGTGTTATGACAATCTCATCGCGAGGATGCATTCAATACTGTACTGTTCCACTGACTGAAAATTCCTCACAACATGGTGGCGTACAGCGTTGTGCTTGCTATTAAAATTTTTACTAGATCTATTACAATTAGACACTGACTATTACGCTATTACTACAATAGCTAAATGAATAATCTATTACATTTTCATAAAAATTTGTTTAATCAATAAAACCCCAACACACTCAAAGCCAATTCTAAAATTGAAAAAAATGTAATCTAGTAAAATTAGTACTTTTTTGGGGAAAAGCAATTTAGAATTTGTTTTTTTTATGTCGAAAGCACAACGCTGGGTACTTTAGTTTAACGTGAGTTTAACTTTTGCTCTTTCTTATCTCGTTTTTTTTTAAGATTAAATCATTTTTTCTGTTTACCTATTTGCGGGTTTAAAAGTTCGAGTTTTTTTTGTGAATATGCCGTATAAGTGCTGTCCCCCGTGCCGTGGTAATTACACTAATGGGCCAAAAGTTAAAGGTATTCGGTTTTCCAAACGACGGAGCAAAAAAAAAATGGTTGCAATCAATTCCGCGAGACGATTTAGTCCCAAATAAAAACACTAAAGGTGTGAATTACTTTTTTTTACTACGGGTAGTATTATTTGAATTATTTAAAGAGCAGGACCCAAAAACAGGTAATATTATCCAGAAAATTTTAAAGAAGCCTCGATTGAGAGATAATTGTGTGCCTACTATTTTCCCAAATTGCCCTTCCTTTTTTTAAAAAAACACAACAACTGGGAAAAGTAAGGATGAAAAGTATAAAGAGCTTGATGAGTTACATCTTTTTCAAATTAAACAAAGTAAAAAATTTAACGCTCATAAAGATGCTACATGTTTTAATGATTTCGATGGATTTTTAGGGCTGTTTAAACATTATAGTGTTAAGGATGGGTGGTTTTCAGTAGTAAATTCAGATAATGTAACATTATTTAAATTTGATTTTTCTCCTGTCCTATAATAACTTGGGCAATTGTAATTCATATGAACTTAAACTTAGGACATATTTATATGGCCAGTCTTTTGTGTTTCAATAACTTTAAATTTAAAAACCCTTTTAAAATTGACATTGATGATTTAGAAATGTTATTGATTCAATTGATAATACAATGATGTTATCCCTTAGGTTCTAGACCGAGAACTCTACGAGCCTTCGAGTAACATACCCCCTTCGATACCAGATCATGAGTCTAATTCATACCAAACCAAGCCCCAATCTGACAACAAAAAAATCCTAAATTTTTTATAAATATTCTTTCAAATTTAAAAGGGTCTGATGAACAAACTCAAAAAACTAAAATTTGTGTCAGAACAGTTAAGGTTGTTATAACAAAAGGAAAGATATAGATATTCACCTAGTACCATGGTTTTATGTTCAATTTTGTTTACTATAAGTCCCCATGCTTATAAATATTTACGTAGCCATGCTCCGATTATCTTACTCATCCCGACACAGTAAAAAAAATTTGTAATACATTTTTAACAGATCCCATATTGATGAAAGAAAGTCTTTTAACTTTTGCTCGCAACATTTTCCATTATTTAACAGATAAAAAAAAAAAATGTTATATTACTTTGATGAAATTCATATTAACCCTATTTGATTATAAAGCAGGTAATACTGTAGGTACAGGAAAAAAATAATAGTGTAGCATCATCCCAGTAGCATTCATGATAACTTTTTGTCCTTGCTCAAGTCTTAAAAAGTTGGTATCTTACATTATATTTAAAAAACTAATTGATGAATTTGAAGACACTTTTTGGATATTTACAATAAAAAGTCGTTTCTCTCTCAATTGCTCTTAAAGTATCTATGTAAACATGAACTTTTTTAATCCTTTTTTAGAAATGCAAAGAGCATATAAAATTTGATAATACAAAAATTTTTTTCAGTAGCATTTCTAACACATTTCTTAAAAATTATTGCTCTAAAAAAAAATCATAATCAACTGAGTAAAAATAGAAAAGAAAACTACAAACCTTTAGTAAATAGTCTCGTAGCCCCTTTTTTTATTTTAAAAGAGCACCTAGATAAAGAAGTATGATTAAACTCCAACTATGACAGTAAACCCCAATTATGACAGTAAACCCCAATTATGACAGTAAACCCAATTATGACAGTAAACCCCATTCGTGACACTATACGATAATGACGTTAATCTGCATATTACGTGTATAGGAATATCGGGTTTTTGCTTTGAAATTTCGTTTTCCCGAAAAAACGAATGGGTGCGGAATCAGTTCACGTTCGGGAGCCCCGTTTAAACAGGAAACCCTAATAACAAATTTTAAAAATTTACATAATATAACAAACTTGAACATAATAATTCCTATTCCTGCTAAATATTTTAGGCCTAGATGTGATGACGTCACGCCCCGAGGCCTTTTTTTAGGAGGTATTGGAAAGGTCCTGATTACCTACTAATACTAAATATAATGTATGCTCAATAAACACAGGGTAAAGAAATTTATCTTTTCATTAATAATACATTAAAATTAAAAATATAACGTAAACTACAAATCATGTCTAACCATAACCATGTTTACCATAAATGTATTTCCCTTCAATCCGGGTCCACACTGTATGTTTTTTTAAAAAAAGCTGATAGACCCCTGGGCGAGAAGCGTTGTCCCTGTTTTATTCCTATTTATCCTACTCCTGATCTATTTGGTTATATTACCTTTTAAATAATAGTAAATATACATTGCACACAAACATATGTTTGTAATAAAATAAAATTTTACCTTTACTCTTTTTATACCCCAATAAAATATTTAATTATGCACTATTAACTTTCGTGGCCAATACACCAGTTTGTAAGGCCATCAGACCAAAAAAAAAAAAAAAAAAAAAAACAAAAATTTTTTTACCAAAAAGAAGGTACAGTAATAAAAATAAAGAAAATTTTAAGTCTGGCACTACATGCGGGTACCCAAAGTATATTGAGTTTTACGACTAACAGTAGCAGAAACGAGAAATCAACGAATTATTGTGTAACGTACCATACCTGAGATACCTGGTCGTGACTTAGCCCTTTTTTTCCTAAATTTATAACAATTTTGTTGTGTGAAATATGTCTATTTCAATTAACATCCAGCATATATAAACCAATATAGTGGGAATATGTTTACCTAAGATGAAAACTTAATAGTTCGATTAGTGTATAAAAATAAGCTAGATTCTTTTTTGTTTTTATGAAGGAAAGATATTTTGAGATAAAATAAATAATCTTGAGCTTCTTTTTAACAGAACTTTTAAGAATTCTGCAAATTGGTAAATTTTTCGGCTGGAATTGGTATTGGACACAAAATGACACAAAAGCGTTTAAAATAGCGAGCACAACGCTGCCAAATAGACACTTAACACGTTATTTCCCGGTACGGGATTTTTTTTTATTTAATAGCTTCTAACTAATCGCGTTTTTGTCGGAGATTTTATTTAGAATAAAATTTAACAATATCTTCTACCGGAAAATTGACTTAGCCCGTTTACCCCCCTCTCCTTCATATAGTCTCCGTGTAGCTCAATACATGTATTCCATCGGTTGCCAATTCTTAAAATAGGCGTTTGCAGGAGCAATCACGTCTAAATCCGAGGCAAATTTTTTACTAGAAAAGTTTTTTTTCAAATTCAGTACCGAAACATGCTTCTTACCTGTATATTAAAAAAATATATATGACCAGAGAAACTCACTTCAAATCGAATTGAAGTCATTGCGAAAAATCTTTATCACCCAGGGGATTTTCCAGGTAAAGCAAGGCAGTGTGTATTTGGGTGTTATTTTGCTATTTGCTTTGGTCATCATCACATAATCATAATTCACATATTTAACACCATAAATCATAAATGCATTAAAACATTTTTTGGGCTTTTGCGTTTTGATGTTGGCAGTCAATACCCCTATTTCTTAAGAAAAATTACACAGGCCCACCAAAAAAGTGTTGTGTGCTGGGTGTCGGACTAGGATTTTTTGGAGTAGTTTTTTTGCTGAACACGAATCTCAAGTCAAAATTGAGAGTCAAACAGCAAATAATCCAGAAAAGGAGTAATTTAATATATTAAAGTTTTTTTTTTAATTTAAAACGTCAATATTTTAAAAACTATAAAAGATACACGAAACTTTAGATGACATAATGTATTTTTACAAGACCTTTAATTTAAGTTATATAATTTTTTTGTCTAAATGCAATTTTTTTCTAGTTAAATCAAAAAACTCAATTTTCAGGATTTTTTTAAGGTACCCCTGGAAAAAATGTATTTTTTTTTTATTTTTGGATTTTTTTCTGCAAATTTTAAGTGATTTGGGGTTCAAATGAATGAAATAAATGATTTATTATTAAAAAAAAAAAAAAAATCACATAATTAAAAATTATTTTTTTCCTATTTTGTACTGAAATTTATTTTCATAATTACATTTTCGTTTATATTTCCTTTATTATTTATCTTATCGAAAATGTTTATACATTTTTTATAATCAATTTAAAAAGCTCTCTTTTTTGTTCTATTAAATTTTTTGTATCTCTTATAGTTTATATAGTCGTAGTCCAAACATTCTGTGGTAGCAGGTTTCTGCCGGTAAATGTACCGTTTTTTAAGATTTTCTCAATTTTTCACTGTTTTACCCCAATTTTAACTTCAGATTCGTGTTTAGCGAAAAAAAATCTTAGTTTGACACCCAGCACACACATGTGTTATTTTTCATTCAATACATTTCTATTTAATGTGATTTTCTTTTTTAAACAAAGAAACGATTAATTTTTTCAAAAGTTTGAAAGAATACTTTTTTTCTAAATAGGATAAGTAATAGAAATGAATTATTAAATTTTAGAAACTTCATTGGTGTAGAGATTAGGCTATTTTATTTTTCAATGTATTATGTAACTACTCCACTGGTTGAGATTATTTAAGAGTTTTTTTTCTCATGATGGGTACAACCTAACTAAGTGAGACGACAAAGTTTTAAAAATTTTAAAAATGCTTTTCTGGATTATAAGAAAAAAAAAATTTATTAATATTTTTCCTACACGAAAAATGACGCGACCATTTAAAACTAAAAAAAAGACATTTCTAATTAAAATTGTATTGTGTATTTCGGTTTACAGATAAAATCAGAAGTCTACCTGATGAGTCATCTTAGAGGTCGCCTACATCAGGAAGCTGTTAGGCAGGCCAATCCAGGTAACAAAACAAATTAATTGCTAATAAACGTTTTTTTTTTTTTATTTTATACCTATTTAATTAATAAGGGCAACTAATGATCAAGGCCATTTAAGGTTAAGGGTTAGAATCATTAATCGCTAATTAATGCTCAAGTTAGTTACATTAGAGGTGGGTGGTATACAATTTTTTTGTTTGTTTAAATTTTTTTGGGGTTAAATTTACTTTAACTATTCCTAGAAATGTTCTGCATTTCTCTCAATCAATATTTGGTCCGTTATTGTTGGTTCTCTAATTTTGTAATACAAATAAAAAAGAACCAAGAAGCATAGAAAACGCTGCTATTTAATAGATCACTGACTGAGGGTGAGCTTCCAGAAGTCTGGAAGGAAAGTTATATTATTCCGATTTTTAAATCTGGGGAAAGAGAGTCCATCGAAAATTACAGAAGCATCTCTAGACAGTCAGCAATCCCAAAACTCTTTGATAGTATTGTTTATGATCAGCTTAGTTGGAAGTGTGGAAGTAGGGCTGGCGAGAGTCAGCATGGATTTGTTAATGGCAGGTCTACAGTTACTAATCTGGTGACGTATGAAACCATCCTGCTGAATGCATTGGAACAAGGTTCTCAAGTAGATTCAATCTATACTGACTTCTCCAAGGCATTTGACAGGGTGAATCATGAGTTACTTTTTGCTAAGCTGCGGGCGCTGGGGTTCGGCGACCGAGCTGTACATTGGTTTGGAGGCATGCTAGTGGGACGAAGACAAAAGGTGAAGATTGGCAATTTCGAATCCACATGGATAAATGTAACCTCTGGTGTTCCTCAAGGGGGTCATTGTGCCCCAATACTGTTTAACTTATTCCTCAGTGACCTGGACAGCTATCTAAATGACTGCCACTTCTTGCTCTATGCTGATGACATGAAACGCTTTCGAGTAATTGAGAGTGAGAGTGACTCCAACATTTTGCAGCAAAACTTAACATCCTTTTATCAATGGTCAATAATTAATGATCTATCGCTTAATGTTGCTCTATTAGCTTCTTTAAAAATAACAGAAAAGTACAAATGCGATATGCAGTGGGAAATCATCAATTGAATGTGGTTGAACATGTCAGGGATTTGGGGATTCTGTTCGACTCACAAATGTCATTCAGGGAGCACTACAGCTACATCACAGGGAAGGCATTGCAAATGTTGGGATTTCTCTTGAGGACATGTGCAGGTTTGTCCGTGAATTCTTTGTGACTACTGTACTGTTCTCTTGTTAGATCTCATGTTGAATATGCCTCTACTGTATGGTCACCTTTTTATAACATCCACAAGACCCATATAGAGAGTGTTCAGAAGAAATTTGTGAGGTTTTTTGCCTTTAAACTTAATGCGCTGGACAGAGTCGATGAAGTAACCGCTGATCTTAATCTGCCTCTGTTAGAGGTTAGAAGAGGATTCAGCGACATTGCTTTCATACATAAGCTAATTAATGGCAACATTGACTGCCCTGCGCTTCTTAGCCAGATTCAATTGAGGATTCCTACTCGATCACTTAGGAGCAATCGAGTATTCTCTGTTCCATTTCATCGGACCAACTATGGCATTCACGGTCCAATCTCACGGTCCCTGGATTACTTAAATTGCCATCCTAATATAGATCTTTGGAAGCTCACTTAATGTGTTTCGGTAGGGGTGAATTAGCGAACTGTAAGTGTAGATGTATTTGTCGTTTGAACTTGTTTTTGGATTGTAATGTTTAATAGGATGTTACAGTTGCATATTATATTTTATTGTATTGAATATTTTGTCTGTTTTGTATTAATTGTGGGCATCCCGTTTATTGTTTAAATAAATAAATAAAAAAAATAACAGAAAAAAAATTTAACCTCCGAACTTTAAAGGATCATGTTCCAGATTTATTTTATTTTTTTTTAACAATAAATATATTAATTACAACAAATTACTGTCATATATAACATTACGTCAAAAAAGCTATCTTAGAACCCCTATAATTTTTATCAAAATACTAACAATTTTTAATATTAATTAATTTTCAGTTTTTTAATTTTATTATTATCTTGAACGTTTTGGCGGACTTGCTACCGAAACGTAAATAAGTATCAAGTCAATTAATGAATCTGTCACAACAATACAAAATATACTTACAATTTGCCCTATTTTCAGGCTTATCATCAAACGAATTGGAACAGTATAATCTTAAGCAAATCGTAGATGCGCCCGATGGCAAAGAGGATCCGAAAGATATAGCTGCAAAAGAGAGGGAAAATCGTACAGAAAGAGATGCAAGAAGATTAGGCAGAGAATGGCAACAAAAGGTAAATACAAAATGTCCCGAAATTAGCACGCAATATTTCTAGGACGTATTCACACATAAAAATAGGACGAGAAGTTCCATGTAGAGCGAGATTGTGTTTTAGCGCCCTCTGGTCGACGCTTCAACTTCACGTAAATATATGGTCGAGTCAATGAACACGTAAAACAGTCCCCAAGAACAGCTCCGATTTTAATAAGTTATTTTTTTATGTCCGATTTTAAACTGTTTAAAATCAAAAATCTTTTAAAGCGGAGACAGAATTATTTATCCCGGGTTTTTTAGCGCCCTTTGCCACCTGGTGCCCAGAGCGACCGCTTGTCTTACTTAACCTCAGGCCGGTCTGTAACCATAACATTGATTGATTGATTGATTGATAAACTAAATACACAAGTTGAGGTTTTGTCCGCCTCGACACTGCAGCCTACAGAGCTTGTTGTATCTCTTGTGTATTTGTTTCAGTTAAAAGGTTTGACACCTTAGACAGGTGTAGTAGCCATTTTACTGTTCTTTTCTGGTCTCCAGCATCCGGTGGTTAGTGTCCACCATGAGGTTTTGATTTGTTCTCCAGTATGTAAGGCAGGGCACTCATATATGATGTGAGAGGCTGTCTCTTCCTCTTCGTCACATAGTCTGCAAATGGATTCTACTCTATAGATGCCCATAGTGTGCATATGTTTTCTTGGGGTGCAGTGTCCGGTTATTAATCCTGTCACTATTCTAATCTGATTCCTATTTAGTTTTAGTAGTTCACTTGTCAATGCTTTCGATGGTGAGCCCAACATTGATTTAGTGTGTTTTCCTTGGAATGTGGTTCCAGTATGACTGATGTTGTGTTTGAATCCCCGAGTCATGTAGCCAGAACCGAGGCCTGGTATTAAAAACAGGTTCAGGACCCACAAACATTGCGGAGCCTCCTGGGGAGTCTGCATTTTCATTGCTCTGTATTCCCTGTGTCCTGGCACCCAGGAAAGTGTAACTTTGTTGTGGTTAGCCAGGTTTAAGGCATTGCAGACAGTTTCAAACCAACCTTGAGTTGACTTGTTGAGATGCCAAAGCTTTTATGGCAGCTTGACTATCAGAGAAGAATAATGTCCCTGCCCTTATATCTCCTCCTCAAGTTCTCTCCCAGACAACGTTCAATGGCATTTCCGCCTGGAAAACAGTGGCATATTTCCCCAGGGAAGCATAAGCATTAAACCTAGGGGTCATACCATGTATTCCTACGCCGGCTCCATTGTCAGTCTTTGATCCATCGGTATACCAAACCAAATTCCGAGACTGACCAGGAGATCGCTCACTACTGCCCCAAGTAAGCTGGTTTTGTATGGTCTGTGTGTTTATCCGTTTTGGCATTGTATCACTGCTCATCTCAAATATTGGGTTTGTGATACTGCTCGTTATTCTCGTGTGTCCTAGGGCAGGCCCAGAGCACCAGTTGCTTGCATTTCAGCCTGTATGCCCCAATCCTGCCCCCCTTAATAATTATACCAAGGGGGGGAGGCTTAGTAGGGTTTCCATGGCTGCAGTTGGAGTGCTTCTAATAGCCCCGTTTTACAGAGACGTGTCCACCATGATTTTGATTTGTTCTCCAGTATGTAAGTGCGGGCCCATATATGAGGAGAGGCTGCCCCTTCCTCTTCGTCACATAGTCTGCAATGGGTTCATTTCAGTCGCTGGAGTTTGGATAACTCCAGCTCTGCTTTCCTCTGTTCTATTTTTGGCCACGATAGTTGAACCGTAGGTTATCATGGGTCTTACCACGCAGTGTACAACCAGGATATGCGTGGCTGAAATCCCCAATTCTTCCCCACAGCTCTTTTGGTAGCCATTAGAGCCTTTTTGCCCTTATTAATCACATTCTGCATATGGGATTCCAGGTTAGCTTAGAGTCCAGAGTTAATCCAAGATACTTTACCTCCTGGACATAGTCGAGTGTGGTACCGAAGAAGTGAGGAGATATTAAATCATCCAACTTCCTTCGTCTAGTGAAGGGTATTAGCATCCTTCCCCCCAAATTCTCAGTGCCCTTTTTCATAAGCTCCGGGTTGTTTTTTTATGCTTCCCCCCGACAAGTATGTGATGTCATCCCTACCCCGGGGATAGAAGCCATTATTATTCAGTTCCACCAGGAGTTGTCAACAACCAATCCCCCGTAGTGGGGGGAGAACCCCCCCCCGTGAGCATCCTTTGACCCGACACCTCCTTGTTTCGTGAATCGTTCTTGCGCTCGTCTGCCAATAAAATGTTGTTTATCCACCTACAAATGGTGTCGTTAACATTATTCGGAAGAGCCAACCATAACAAAAATCGTTTTAAAGGGGTCAGAGCCCTTAAAGAAATTTTTGAGGATGTTTCATGTCCGATATCATTTATTAATTCTTAAACCTTTTTAAATTTTTTAAATTTTTTTTAAAAAATTTTTTAATTTTTTTTTTTTAATTTTTAATTTTTTTTTAATTTTTTAATTTTTTAAATTTTTTAAATTTTTTAATTTTTTTTTAAAAATTTTTTAATTTTTAATTTTTAATTTTTAATTTTTAATTTTTAATTTTTTTTTTTAAATTTTTTAATTTTTAAATTTTTAATTTTTAATTTTTAAAAAATTTAAAATTTTTTTTTTAATTTTTTTTTTTTTTTTTTTTTTTAATTTTTTTAATTTAAAAATTTTAATTTTTAAATTCCTTTTTTTAATTTTTTTTAATTTTCCTTTTTTTTTATTAATTTTTAATTATACCTGTTGTGGTTAGTTGTGGTTAGTGCGATTAAAATATGATTGTGTGTAAAAAAAAAATGCTTTTTTAGGTGCTGAATACGAGAGTTCGTTTAAACCAGCCCTAACAGATGGCAGCAACAAGAGAAGTCTGAACAGAAATATAAACACCATCGGAAGCATAACCAACCAAGCCAATGAAGGTAATAAAAATGGCAATTTTGTGTTTAACAGCAAGTCTTCCTTTCCTTAGATATGTGTAATAATATTTGGGGTGCCCGAGAATATGTGTAAAATTTCCGGATTATTAAAAAACATGTAAAAAGAATATCACAATTTCATATAATTTTTTTTCTCTTCTCTTCAAAGATATTGGCTCCCAAATATCTACAAAGTTGATTTTGCAAAAATTTTTAACTATTGAAAAAAAATTGTTTTTTCATTCTGTCGAAATTAACCGTTTTCAAAAAACGTCATTTTATTTCTGTAAGTCTCTTAAGTTTTGTCGAGTTGAATATAAAAGGGAGAATTTTCTTCTGTCACCACAAAATCTCTCAATAAAAGTTAAATTTTTGGTTCTTTCAAAAGGATTTAACGGGGTTTGAAGTCTGATCCCTGCGAGCGCGCTGAATTGATGACTGATCCTTTTTTCATATTTAACCCGACAGTAAGTAATGAAAGAACACCAAAACTAAACCAACAGAACTTAAGGGACTAACAGTGTATAGTGAGGTTTTTTTCGAAAACGGTTAGGAGTAACGATATTAATGAATAGTATTTAATTTTTATTCAGTAGTTAAAAATTTGTAAAAAACATCCAATGTTCTTATCAATACAGGAAGTAAAAAAAAGGGAATCATGAATGTCACAGCTAGTCTATCCTGCGCTTAATAATTGCCCCTTTCTTTGATGGTAATTTGAAGAGTCTGATTTGGTATTACATCTTATTAAAATAAAATTGGAATCTATTTGATGGTTTATTAATAATTAATTCTAAATTACTTGATTTCATTGGAGCTTTTTGGAAGCCAGTATCTCCGAAAAAAAATTATATGAACAACAGCAATATTTTTTAACGTGTTTTTTCCATAACCAGAAGATTTCACAAATTTTCTAAGAGGCCTGGCATACATGCATTATATATCTTTTTTTAGGGGTTGTCACCAGCAAGCCTTAGCCAACTAGATAGGATCCTCAATGAACTGTCAAGACTTTTAACAAAAGGGAACAGTAATGATATTCTTATGTTCCAGAGCGTTGGTGGATTTGGAGTCTTGGGCAAATTGTTAACATTGGGTTTGGATGGTAATGGATCAATATCAGTCAAGTAAGTAAATTTACTAATAATATGTCGGCCACACACGTTGCGAAAATCCTCAGAAGAAAAACTGCGCATGCCAGTGTGTTGGTACCTGGTAAGCTTTGTGGTATAACTATTTTTTTTTTTTCTAGGACCCTTATAATTTGTAACGGGAATGCCTTAGGGCCTGATGGAGCTAAGAACTGCATATTTTTTGGAAAAATTAACCCCCCATTGATTTGCTGAATAATAGATTACAAGTAAGTCGTGTTTTCTTTTTAAAACTTCAGGTTGTATTTTTCGATTTGGGGATTTACCTTGGTCTCGTAGGTAACCAGATTTAATGACAGTATATTAGAAATTATATCTAAACGAAATCTTCATTAACCACTGCGTTTATTTTATTAAATTTTGGGGTTTATTCTTCATTAATATGGTATGTACCCCAAAAAAATATTTTTTCTTTTATTTTCCCCCAAAAAAAATTTCGTGAAATTTTTCAGTCAGTTATTAAAAGGATTTAAAATTTGTGTTAATCATTTTAAGACCAATATTTTGCGTCAGCCATTTAGTAAAAATAATTCATATTGGATTACCATAGACGCATTTTTTGGTATTTCGAATACCTCGAGGGGGCCTTTCACGAAGTGCGAACAAGCGTGCGTGAAACAAAGAAGACTTAAAGTATTACTTTTTTCTCTCGCTCTACGTCTCTTATTGGCCCCTGTCGACAAATCATGCATAGAGGAAAACGGTTTTTCCCCAAGCGGCACCGGCGCCGTGTTCTTTCGAACTCACCACCACGATGATGCCGACGGCGGGCCCCGCCGGGGGAGGGGTTTCATCGACGCGCCGACCTCATCCTTGGCCGCCAATACGGCGACCCCCCGCACCAGGTCTCCACCGATCTCCATGACCCACTGTCGGCTCTGTCCCGAGTTACTGGAGGGGGAGATCACCCCGTCACGGTGCGCCTCCGTGGGCCGCGAGCCCCCCAGACCTGTGGGCGACCCGGAGCGGGCTTCGCCGCCTATCCGACGTCGCCCCGCTTCCCGATTTCCCCCGCTTTCGCCCCGAGGTGACCCCTGTGCCTCAGCACCCCGCATTTCCCCACCGCCGCCATCCACGCCCCCGGGGAACCCGGGACCCGTCACCGGCGCGGTGATCCCGCCCCTATCGGGACCCCCCTTTTCACCCAGCCGGGGGAGACCCGAAGTCCGGCTAGAGTACTCCCGCGGCGCCAACCCCCCCCGCAATGGGTAGAAAGCAGCTGGCTGCCCTGGAACCGGGACGCCGGCTTCGTTTTCCCCTCCGGTATCGCCGCCGAAGACGCCCTGTTGCGGGCCACTCTGCGCCCGGGCGATACCGTCATCGCAGGGGGCCGAGAGCTACGGGGCCCCCACCGGCTGCTCACCCAGCTCCCCCCGCGGGGGTTTGGGACCCCCGTGTTCGTCTCACCGCACCCACCGACGAACTCGAGCGAGCCCTGGAATCCACCCGGGCGCGCATCGTTTTGGTTGGAAACCCCCCCCAACCCGCTGCTGAGCATCACGAATCCGCCTCTGGCCCAGATCGCTCACAGCCCGGGCCCTCGGGGCGTTGACAACACCTTCGCCTCCCGCCCGAGCCCCCTTTGGGGTCTGGCGCCGACCCCTTTACTCCACCCCCAAATACACGGCGGGCACTGGGCGTGCTCGGCGGCGCGGTGATCACCTCGGACGGGGGGGGGAAGCCGCTCACCGAGGCGATCCGGTTCCAGCAGTTCGCCGGGGGTGCGGTGGGGGGCCCCAGGTTTTTTCCCTCACCTCGCGCGGGCTGAAGACCCGGCGGTGGGGATGCGCCAGCACACCGAGAACGCCCAGGTGCTCGCCGGGGGGCTGAGGGCCCCCGGGGGGTGTACTACCGGGGCTGGAACCCCCCCCCGGGCATGGGTCGCCACCCGCCGATGCGGTTCGGGGGATGACCCTTTCCCGGGGGCACACGGCAGGCAGGCGCGCCCGTCGCCGAACACAGCTTGTTCGGCCTCCCGCCCCACCGGGGGGCGATCAGCCCCCCGGCCACCGCCCCGGCCCACCGCGGGCACCGCCCACCCCGGCCGCGCCTTCCGGCTCTCCGTCGGCATTGAGGCGGGGAAGACCTGCGAGGATCTCGACCGCCTTCCTCCTCGCTGCCCGCTCTAGAGTCGGTTCACAACCCCCGGTGACTCGGGGTTCAAGTCCCGGGAACTTTACTGTGAAAAATTTTTGTCCCCCCCCGGGGGCTCTTCCATGAAGGCTCCCGCGCCAGTTTCCGGCGCCCCTCGCCGCGGGCTCTGTCTCCTGCTCGAACGGGAATGACCTGGAGGCCAGCTGTCAGCACTCGTTTCCCCTCGCCGCGGAGCAGGAGGAGACCCTTCGACGATGCCGACACCGAGCAGACCACCCAGCACGCAGGCCGTCGCCGACGACTGGCAGCGTATTCGCGCCGATGCTGGCGATGACGTGGCCGGAGCCATGGAAACGGTGGAGCCACTGTTCGACGTTTGCTCGCCATGGCCTCCGGTGAGCTGAGCAGGCCGATGGCTTCCAGCAACTGCGAGAGGCCGCCGACGAACCGGAAATTCCGAAGCCGCGACGTGCTGTCGACAAGTGGGGTTTACCCCCTGTTCGCTCTCCTCACTGTTCACACCACCTACTCACCACCGCAACACTCAAGGAAAAGGATCACATCGTGCCCCTACCCCGCCTGCCCGCCCGAGCTCCTCGTATCTCACGCCGTTCCCACCGCTCCGGTGTCCCCTCGTTTCCCCGACGGGGGTTGCCCTGCTGGCTCTCCCGGTTGTGGCGCCTCCGACTCCACGGAGGAGACCGCGAGCGCCTCGAGGCTTACGTCGACGAGCTGGAAAAAAGGGGCCCGAGGACCAGGAAAAATCCGGCATGGCGGATTCTCTGCGCGAAAGACCGACGGATGAAGGACTTCGCGACGCGCCTCGCGAGGCCCCGCCGGCTGCTGGATTCCCCCATCGGTCCTCGAGACGATCTCAGGGGTTGCGAGGGCCGACCCTGGCAGTCCAGCGAAGAGATCCTCGCGGGGTCGTTCGGGACATCGATACCCAAGCCCTCGGTGAGGGCCGGGGGTCCATGGAAGATACCCCAGCTCACTCGTGACATCCGCGCGAAAAATCCCCCGATCTGGCTGACGTTGGTGAACTTCGAAGCAGATCATCAGAGATGGGCGTGGCCCCCGAGATCGACCCCGCCGTGGAGGGGAGGCGGGTGCAGTTCCCCGCAGTACCTGCTCGCCACCGGGCCCGAGGGTTTGGGGCCGGGATCTCCGGCGGCGTCGACTCCACCACCGCGGGTCGGCTCTGCCAGCTCGCCGTCGAGCAGGTCCGTGCCGACGGATCGGCGGAATCGGACCCGAACATCTCCTTCACCGCGGTGGCCTGCCCTACCCCACCCAACACGATGAGGGCACGCCCAGCGCTCGCCGCTTCATCCGGGGGGACCACGAGGTGACCCTGCAGATTGGACCCGCTGTGGTGCGCCGCCGAGGATTTCGCCACCGGAACCGAGAGCACCCCGAGCGACTACCACCGCGGCGTAAGGGCCCCCATGCGGATGATCGCCCAGTACGGGTGGCCGGCGAGCGCGGAGCCCGGGGTTGGCACCGATCACGCCGCGGAATCCCTCACCGGGTTCTTCACCAAACGGCGACGGCGGAGCGGACGTGCGCCGCTGTTCGGGCTGAACAAACGCCAGGTGCGCGCGGTGGCCGGCACCGGGCGCTGAGGAGTCGCTGTGGTCCAAGGTGCCCACCGCGGATCTGCTCACCGGCCCGGGGCGCACCGACGAGGACGAGTTGGGTCTGCGTTACGACAATCGACGACTATCCCCCGAGGGCCAGCAGATTGACGAGGCGGCGGCGTCGCGGTTACATTTCGGGACCCGGCACAAGCGCCCCCCCCCCAGATTCCGACACCTGGTGGCAGTGAGCATTGCCCGCGGGGGTTTCGATAGGGTGGAACCCATGAAGATCGCCACCTGGAACGGAACTCCCTGCGCGCCCGCGCAGACCGTGTCGAAGACTGGATCGAGCGAGCACGCTATGGCGGCTATCCAGGAAACCAAGTGCAAGGACGACAACTTCCCCTGGGAGCCGAGCGCGCTGGTTACAGTCGCCCATTTCGGTTTCTCCCAGTGGAACGGGTGGGCCCTCGCCCCCCGGGTGGGGCTCGAGGACGACAGCGGCCTTCCCGGGGGCCCGGGGTTCGGCAAGAACGGTGTCGACCCTGCAGGAAGCCCGGGCGATGTCCGCCTCGTCGGCACAAAGAACTCAACTCAGGCGAGAAGCCGCTGCGGATCTGGTCACTCTACGTGCCCAACGGCCGGGCGCTGGATGACGAGCACATGCCCTACAAGCTGGAGTGGCTGGAGAGGTTGCGCGCCCACGCCGTCGCCGAAGTCGAAGCGGATCCCTCCGCGCGCCTGGCACTGACCGGGGACTGGAACATCGCCCCGCAGGACGAGGACGTCTGGGACATGCAGTACTTCCTCGAGGAGGGCCTCACCCACGTCCCGGAGCCCGAACGTGCCGCGTTCCACGCTTTCGAGTCGGCCGGATTCGTGGACGTGGTGCGCCCGCGGTCATCCCGGTCCCGGCGTGTACACCTACTGGGACTACCAGAAGCTGCGCTTCCCCAAGAAGGAGGGCATGCGATCGACTTCGTGCTCGCCTCCCCCGCCCTGGCCTCCCGGTGACGACGCCTGGATCGACCGCGAGGAGCGCAAGGGCAAGGGCGCCTCCGACCACGCTCCCGTTGTGGTGGAGCTGGACTGAGGGCAGGACGGCGCGCATGGAGTTCCAGGCAGAAGCTACGGGTCTACGAGCCGCTGAGCCGGTTCGACGACCGGTGGCCACGCACATCGCCCGGGCAACCCCGCGCGATCGCGACGCCGTGGAAGCGGCGTCGGCCCAGCGCGCCGAGGCCCGAACTACGCCCGCGAGCTCAACCCGTTCCCGCGGCCGGAGCTGCCGAGCTGGTGCGGGTGTTGCGGTTCAAGGTACCCGCCGAAGACCGCCCCGACACCGGTCCGACGCAGGTGGGCGGGCCCCACGACGGGCGGTGGCCGGGCATTCCGAGTTCTTCTGCCCCGAAGAGTTAGCGCTGCGCTCCGAGATGGCCGCCACCAAGCTCGAACGCGACCTGATGGACGACCACCTCTACTGGATGATGGTCCCGGAGCGCACCCGCGAGAAGAACGTGGCCCGGCTGCTCACCGGCGACAGTCCGGTGCGCCTGCCAAGGATCACAACCGGCGCCCGGTGCACACCCGTGCCGCGGTCTGGGGCATCCGCTCGCCTGGTTCGTCCTCTTCGGCGACGACGCCCGCGCCCGCACCGAGGCCCAGCTGACCACCGAGTTCTCCGACCAGGTGGTCACCGGCACCACCCGCACACCGGATCCTTCACCGCTCGACGGATCACCCGCCTCACCCTCGCCCAGGAGCGCGCCCGTCGTGCGGCCGCCACGGTCTCGCTGCATGCCCCGGATTGGGAGGTGCTCGAGGATCTCACCGGCCTGGTGACCTGGCTGGAGAGCTTCCACCCCGACGCCTACCTGGAGCTCGATTACGGCGGCCTCGCCCGGTTCGTCTGGCCCGATGACTCGGTCTTCGACGTCGCTACCGCCCTGGAGGCACTCGAGCAGGGTGACGCCCCCACCGCGATGATCGCGAACCAGCGCCTGGTGCGCCGCTGGATGACAGTGCGCCAACGCGGCCGCGCCAGCTAAAGCCACGCTGGCACCCCATCGGGGCAGATTCATAACTCAGCAGACAAAAACCGGCGAAAAACGACGAGATCTGTCTGTTAAGTCATGAATCTCATTACCAAGGAGCCACTCGGCTGACGTGCCTGACCTCACCCCGGCTCACCTGCGCCGCGCCCCGCCCAGCCTGACGCCACCGGGGCCGAACTACTAGGCTGGACCCATGACTCCAGCCCCGCACCCCGCGCCGTCGTCCGTCCCGCAGTCCGCAGCACACACGGGACAGCCGGAGCCGCTGAGCACCCGCCCTCGGAGGCCCGCAACCGCCCGGAGAATCCGTGGTGGGTCGACGCCGTGATCTACCAGGTGTACCCGCGCTCCTTCGCCGATGGCAACGGCGACGGCATGGGTGACTTCCCGGGGTCACCGCGCAGGTCCCGTACCTCCAGCGTCTCGGGATCGACGCCCTGTGGCTCTCACCCTTCTACGTCTCCCGCAGCACGACGCCGGCTACGACGTGCCGATTACCGCGATGTGGACCCGCGGTTCGGCACCCTCGCCGACGCCGACGAGCTGCTGGCCACCGCCCACGAGGCCGGGCTGCGCATCATCGTGGACCTGGTGCCCAACCACACCTCCTGGAGCCACGCCTGGTTCGTCGAGGCGTTGGCGGCCGAGCCGGACTCCGCGGCCCGCGACCGCTACATCTTCCGCCCCGGACGCGGCGACGACGGCGAGCTGCCCCCGAACGACTGGTCCTCCATCTTCGGCGGCCCCGCCTGGACCCGCACCGTCAACCCCGACGGCACCGGCGGCGACTGGTACCTGCACCTCTTCGATACCTCCCAGCCGGACCTGAACTGGGAGAACCCGGAAGTGCACGCCGAGTTCGAATCGATCCTGCGTTTCTGGCTCGACCGCGGGGTAGACGGCTTCCGCATCGATGTCGCCCACGGCATGATCAAGGCCGAGGGCCTGCCCGATTACGCCGGTTCGGCGAACATGGTCAAGGACGCCGGGGATCTGCCCGAGGTCGTCGAGCGCGAGGGATTCGTGCCGCCCACCCCATACTTCGATCAGGACGGCGTGCACGAGATCTACCAGGAATGGAACCGGGTGCTCTCCGAGTACGACCACGACCCCTGCCTGGTGGCCGAGGCCTGGGTGGCGCCAATGTTCCGCCTCTTCCGCTATGTCCGCGAGGGCGAGATGCACCAGGCGTTCAACTTCGCGTTTTTGGTGTCGGGCTTCGACGCCCAGCGGATGACCGACGCAATCCAGGAATCCTCGACGAGGCCGGCGCAGTGGGCGCCACCAACACCTGGGTGCTCTCCAACCACGACACGGTACGCCACGTCTCCCGCTTCGGGCTCACCGATCCGACCTCGTATCCGGAGGGCATCACCGCCGAGGACGAGCAGCCCGACCACGCCCTGGGCGCCGCCGCGCCCGCGCCGCGGCCATGGTTGAGCTCGGTCTGCCCGGCTCCGCCTACCTCTACCAGGGCGACGAGCTGGGCCTACCCGACCACACCACGCTGGCCGATGAGCACCGCGAGGACCCCACCTTCCACCGCACTCGCACCACCGAGAACCCCGAGCCCGGCCGCGACGGTTGCCGCGTGCCGCTGCCCTGGCGCGCCGACGCTCCGGGTACGGTTTCTCGCTCACCGCCGACTCTGCGGACTCCACACCCGACAAGCCGTGGCTGCCCCAGCCCGAAGAATATCGTGCCCTGGCCGCCGACCAGCAGGTGGATGTGCCCGGCTCCACCTTCGAGCTCTACCGCGAGCTGCTCACCATCCGCGGCGAACTGGATCTGGGCACCGGCAAGTTCGCCTGGTCCCGCTTCCACGCCCCCGAAAAAGGCGTGCTCTCCTTCACCGTGACCATCGGCGGCGGAAGCATCTCGGCTCTGGCGAGCCGATCCCGCGCCAGACCGTGCTGGTGTTGGCCAATATGAGCTCGGAACCCACCCCGATCCCCGAAGAGTACTCGGCAGCGGTGTTCTCCGACGACGACGCCCTCCACGGGCAGCAGCTCGCACCAGACTCGGCCGCGTGGTTCCTGAAGCACGCGGCGCCGGAGGCCTGATCCGATGAGTGCGATCCAGCGCCTCCGCGACCAGCTGGGCGACAATCCCCGCATCCTCACCGTCTGCACCGGCAACATCTGTCGCTCCCCATGGCGGAGGTGGTGCTGCAGCAGCGCCTGGTAGAGAACGAGGACGACAACCGTCTCGGCGATTTTCGGTGGATCAGGTCTGGAGTGCGGGCGTCTCCGACGAGGAGCACGGCAACGGGATCTACCCGCAGGCCGCCGAGGTGTTGCGCGAGCACGGTTACACCGATCCGAAGGAACACCGCGCGCACCAGGTCACCCGAGATGAGATGGAACGTTCCGGGCTGATCCTGGCCATGACCGCCGCACACGCCCGCACCCTCGGCACCCTCGCCCAGCAGTGGGAGGTTCCGCTGGAGCGCATCCACCTGTGGCGGAGTTCGACGGCACCGGTCTCGGCATCGCACCCCACGGCTGCCTGCGTCCCGGCGGCGCCCTGGCACCCGGGAGCACTACGCCCACCTCGGCCACCGACGTCCCGGACCCCTGGTACGGTCCCGACTCGGGGTTCTACGCGACCATGGAGACCGTCGAAGCCGGCGCAGAAGGACTCTACGCCGCCCTCGACGGCGACATCCTCGGCCAGCCCTGAGTCATCAGCGGCGGGGCAGTTCGCGACGCAGCGCTTCGATCTCCTGACGGGTGCCCGCGGTATTCTGCGCGGTACGGATCATCGCAATGTAGAACTCCAGGCTCACGCGAGCCAGCACGAGCATGACTACCGCCGGGATCCAGCCGAGCAGCAGCAAGAGGATGCCCGCCAGCGGTTCCTGTCCGATCAGCAGAATCGAGGTCAGCAGCCAGCCGAACACCAGCCACAGGGCGATGAGCAGGATCAGCAGAATATAGATCAGCTTGGCGAACTTCACCGTCACGTAGCTCTGGAAGCTGAAGTCGAACAGTGCGCCAAAGAATCCCTTGGCCTCGGCCGAGGTCGGGGCGAAACCCTGGCTACCGAAGCCATTGCCTGCGGCTGTTCCGGAATAGGGGTTGCTGTCCGGGTCCTGACCGGTCGGTCCGCCGTTGCCGGGTTCGTAGGGAGGCTGTGGAGGCTGAGTCATGTCATGTCCTTTGTCGGTGGGGAGTGGTCCATCGATATCTACCATCGAGGCTGGGGCCGGCCAGAGTCAGGTCGTCTAGACCTCAGTGTTCACCTCGGCCCAGGCGGCGTCGAGATCACGATCAAACGCAGGAGTCAGCAGTCCGTCGAGGTAGTCCCCGTACCAGTCGCGTACCTCGTCCGAGTGATACGCCCGCTGCAGCCCTCAACTTCTCCGGTTCGTTTTCGACGAAGTCGGGCTGGGCGGCCAGGGTGAGAGCGAAGGGAAGCGCCTCCTCCTGTGACTCCATGATCAGCACTTCGTCGGGCATCACGTCGATCTCGGCCAGCAGGCGAGCGAATCCGAACACGCGTCCACGTCGGGATAGATGCTGCCCACCGACTGCTGGTCGACTTCCACGAATTCAGGTTCTTGGGGTTGGCGGTGATGTCCTCGACGCTCAGCTTCGCCACCGGCACCGATTCGTCGATCTCGATCAGCCCGCCCCGTGCCAGCAGGCGGATCCCACGGCCATTATTCGCTGTGTCGACGGGCAGCGCGATCTGGGCGCCGTCGGGCAGCTCCTCTAGTGAGTCGTAGCGGCTCGAGTAGACACCCGAGGGCTGTTCGAACATGAACAGGATGGGCTCGATATCGAGGTTGTTGTCCTCATTGAACTGGCGCAGGTAGCTGATGTTCTGGAAGAAGTTGACATCGTATTCGCCAGTTGTCACCGCATGATTGGGCTGATGATGTCCGTGACATACGTGGCGTCGAGCTCCCAGCCCTCGTCCTCCAGTAGCTCCTGGGCGATCTGCGTCGGTTCCTGGAAGGGCGCATTCTCGGTGACGCGATGCTCAGGGACCCGTAGGGGTCAGAGAATTCCGTGATCCATCGCAGCCCCGGCAGCCTGTCATGGAAAGTCATCCCCGCAAACTCATGGCCCGATCTGGTCTTCCAGAGTCACCGGGTCATCCCGCCCGGAGGGACTCTCCAGTCTCGCGCTGGGCCCACCAGAATCCGGCCCACGCCACCGTCGGCACCAGGGTGACGATCGTGACGACGACGAAGGGGAGCTGTAGCGACGACATCCAGGTACCCACGCCGGCCAGCACCGACAGGGTGCTCGCTCCGATGCCGATCATCACCGACCCCGTCTCCTCACGACCCCGGGTGCCGGCGACGATCGCTGCGGCACCCGCCACCACGGCGGCCATCATGGCGATGGCGGAGAGGAACAGCAGCCCGTGGGCGCCCATGAACACCGCACCGATGGTGAACAGCGCGGCCCACCAGACCTTCAGTCCCACCGACGCGCCGGCGCTCGGCTGCGTCGTCGTCGTAGTTGTCATCATCGCGATACTCACCCCCAGCTCATGACGTTAGTGAGAGGCACCTGCCCGCCGCTACGCACTTTTGGCTAAGGTTGTCGATCTTCCGGATCGGGTTGCTCAGTACTCTCTCACCGGGGACAGCGCCCCGGTGCGACCGAAGGGCAGGTCGACCGGAGCGCTGTGAAGTTCTGCAGGGATGGCGCTCAGACGCCGGCAGAACGATGGGGTCACGCCGCTAGGGGCGGGGTGATTGTGGTGGGGCCACCCTTTGATTTTCCCCCAGTGACCTAGCCGAAGGAATAGGTATTCCTACCTAAATGGTTCCTCAACTGCCCCGCAGCAGGGCCAGGATTCCCACCCGGGAGGACAGGTTCAGCTTCCGCATGATGTTGGCGGTGTGATGCTCCACAGTGCGCGGGCTGAGCGTGAAGTGATCTGCGATCTCACGGCTGGTCCGCCCGGCGGCGATCTGTTCGGCGATCTCCCGCTCGCGGCGGGTGAGCGCGTTCAGGGAGGTCCTCGGCCCGGGCCTGAGCGGCCTCGAGCCGGGCGAGGCTGCCGTGGACGCGCCCCAGCTGCAGAGCCATGCCGAGTTCCTGGACGACGACGCGGGCGTCATTCAACAGCTGCCGGGCCACACCGAACTGCCCTTGCCGGGTGAGCATCTCGGCGCGGGCGATCTTGATGATCGCTCCCTGACCCCGGGAGCCGTGCTGTGCGGCCAGTGCTTCGGCCTCATCCAGCAGCGAGGCGGCCAGACCCATGTTGCCCTGCACGGCCGAGGCCAGGGCGCCATCGGCATAGCGCAGCGGCGCCATCACATCCCGCGGCTCACCGAGCAGCTCGCTGCGCGGCACGGGCTCCCCCAGCAGGGCGGACACCCGGGTTAGCGTGGTGAGCACGGCGCGACGCCACCAGCCGAAACGCGGGACCACCGCCTGCTGCAACTCCTCGTAGCGCTGCTGCAGCAGCTCCGGATCGGCGTGTGCCTGGGCCTGCGCCGACATCAGCAGCGCGGTGCGGGCCATGGCTTCCACCTCGTCGCTACCGTAGTGCTCCGCATCCCGGATGGCTTGAAACGCCGTCTCGTCGGCGTCGGGAAGGTGCGCCAGCTGCACCTGGATGAAGGACAGCCCCACCCCGAGGCTCGCCAGCATCGGCTTGCCCGAATCGCCGCGCCACGGTGAGACCACGCTCGGCCAGCTCAGCGCCCATCGCGAATTCTTCCAGCATGTAGGCGCACCACACCGCGCAGGCCACGGAGTGCAACAGCGGGCGCAGCGCGTCGGCGTCGGCGTTCAGCAGCCAGGGCGCGGCCTCAGCGAAGGCTTCCCGAGCACGGGGCACCTGACCGGAGGAGAGCTGGCCCATCACCCGGTAGATGGTGCCGGTGACGTGTTTCTCCGCACCTGGATACGCCTGGAGCTGGTCGATCAGATCGGATGGAACGCTCCCGTCCATCTGACCGACCACGTCGATCAGTTCACGCAGCAGATCCGGGGTGACCCCAGACCCGCTCTCCGCTGCGCGCGCCAGCACGGTGCGGCCTCGTGCAACTCGCCCTGGATGCGCAGCACGTTGGCCAGCAGAATCCGCGCCTCGGGCGTCTCACTCACCGCGAGCAACCCGCGCAGCCGGGTCACAGCACGTTCGTGCTCCCCGCAGAGCATTCGGCGCGCGCCAGCAGCGTCTCGGAGGCGGGGCGGCGGAACGCCGGGAGATCTGGGTGAGCCAGCGCAGCACTGTGTGCGGTTCGGAGACCACCGCGACCCGGGCGGCATCGATGAGCACCTCGACCTCTCGCTCCCCCAGGTCTGCCGAGGCGTGGGCCAGATGCTCGGCCCGGATCAGGGTCTCATCACCTGCCAGCTCAGCCGCGCGGCGGTGGGCGGCAAGGCGTCGGTCAAGATCAATGCCCTGGTATACGCTGAAGCGCACCACCGGGTGCACCTTGCTGCGGGGACCGAAGGCTCAGCAGTCCCCGGTCGGTGAGCTCCTGCGTCGCCGCCCGGTACTCTTCCTCGTCGACGCCGCTGACCTCGCGGACGATGCGATCATCCACGCCCTGCCCCACCATGGCCAGCGCCTCGAGCACGGTGCGCCCGGGGGCGGAGAGGAGGCGACATCATCCGCTAGGGCCGCGCTGAGCACGGCCGACTGACTGCCCTGTTCCAGGCGCAGCACCTCCTCGACCCGGCGCGCAGCGGATGACGGCGGAAGCCCGCCGCGACGGTGCGGGGAAGAGCGGGTGCCCTGCGCGACGTCGACGACGGCACGACGCTGCGTGGCCAGAGGTCCGCGACCAGCCGTTCCAGCTGTTTCTCGGGGATCCCGGGCAGGGTCAGCTGCTCATGCAGGGCCCCGCGTTGCCGGGCCGCCGAGATCAACCGGCTGGGCTCGCCTCGGTGCGGTGCACCACCAGCAGGATCAGTGGGCTGGTCACCGGAGTCAGCAGCAGCTCGGCGAGCAGCTCCTGGGAGGATTCATCCAGCCACGGGGCGTCGTCGACGGCGATCACCGTGGGGGCCTGGCTCCAGGGCAGCGGCACGACTGGCGAGCCAAGGCACCGGACTGGTTGCTCGCTCAGCTGCTCGAGGGTGCGGCGAGCAGCTCCTCGACCAGTCCGCGCACGCGCTCAGTGCAGCGCCGGCGTCGACGTCATGGCGCTGACCGCGTACCACGAGGGTCCGGGCGGTGATGGCGGGGAGCACTCGGGCGAGCAGGGTGCTCTGCCGATGCCCAGCGGGCCGTCCAGCTGCACGAAGCGCACGGCGCCGGGGGCTAGGGTCGAGGTGTTCAGGCGCTCGAGGAGTCTGCGGTACTCGCGTTCGCGTCCGACCACACGATCGTCGCCTCCCTCGCGCCCGTATGATGCTTCCACGGTAGCGCGAACCCCAGGTCAGCTGGAACTCTTCATGAAAAACGCACGTGAGCATCACCGGTCGCGGTCACATTGAGCCGTCCCCGGATCCGATGAGACGCTCAGCGACCGCGTCGAAGAACAACACCCGCTCGGCGGCCGCCGCCGGGTGAGCCGCTGACCCACCTCGGGACGGTGCTGCTTGCCGATGCGCGCCACCAGCCGGGTGGTCTGCTCGCCCTGAGGGCTGCCGTACACGTACACGTCCGAACCTACCGATTCCACCAGGGAAACATCGATGGTCACGTGGTCCTCGACTGCGTCGGGGGTATCAGCGGCGGTGCCCGCACCGCGCAGGTGCAGGTCCTCGGGTCGGATCCCGACGACGACGTCGTCCCGCTCGAATCGGATCCCTTCTGGCACCGGCAGCAGGTTCTGCCCCACGCGCACCGCGGCGCGCCGTCGTCGCGGGTCTGCACCGTGCCGGGCAGCAGGTTCATGGTGGGCGAGCCGATGAACCCGGCCACGAACAGGGTGGCGGGCCGGTCGTAGAGCTCCTGGGGCGTGCCGACTTGTTCGATGCGCCCCTCGTTCATCACCACCACCCGGTCCCCCATGGTCATGGCCTCGGTCTGGTCATGGGTCACGTACACCGTGGTCACCCCGAGCCGGCGCTGCAGCTCGGAAATTTGGGTGGGGCCCGCACGGGGGCAGCGGCGTCTAGGTTGGACAGCGGCTCGTCCATGAGGAACACCCCGGGTCGCGCAAGGCTCGGCCCATGGCCACCCCCCCCCGCTGCCCGCCGGAGAGGGGCGCGGTTTGCGAGCCAGGTAGGGGGTGATGTGAGAGGCGCGCCGCCTCGTCGATGCGGCGACGGCGCTCCCCTTCTCGAACCCGGGGTTCTTCAGCGCGAACTCCATGTTGCCCTCCCGTCATGTGTGGGTAGGCGCGTAGTTCTGGAACACCGGCGATGTCCCGCTGGCGGCGGGCGTGGTGGTCACGTCGTCGTCACCGAACCGGATGGTGCCCCCGGGGCAACTCCGTCCGGCGAGCATCCGCAGCGTGGTCGACTTCCCCCCCCGAGGGGCCCACCAGCACCAGGAACCGCCGTCGGCGGTGCCGACTGAAACGTGGGGGTGCCGATCCCCCCGGGGACTGCAGTCCCACTGGGGGAGGGGGACGTCCCTGGTGTTCCTGCTTCCTACTGTGTCTGACTGGTTCTGACTTGTTCTTGCTGGTTCTGACTGGTGCTCCCCGGTCAGATGTCACTGCCGAGCTGTGGCTCCAGATCGTTGTCGTAGAATCCTGCAGGGTGGACTCCAGGGTGGACATCTCTTCGGCGACCTCGACGTCGGAGGTCAGGATCCGCGCGGGTCTGCGACAGGTTCAGGTCACCGCCGGGCGGAACACGCGGGCGTAATCCTGGGGCGGGCGTTCTCCAGCTGTTTCCCCGCGGCCTCGAACTGCGGGGTCTCGGCGAGACGTCGGCCATGTCGACGTCGGTGCGCACCGGGGGGCCGGTGCCCTCGGAACGTGGCGTGTTGTCCGCGTTGGCCCGAAGTCGATGAACATCGCGGCGGCCAGCTGCTTCTCAGGCGAGGACTTGGCGGCCACGCTCAGACCGGCGCCGCCGGTGGGCACCACGGCGTTATCGCCGGGGGGCCCAGGGGCGGAACACGCCGACCTCGAAGTCCGCGGTGTCCAGGATCCCGGACGGCCCCCGGGTGGAGGCCACGACCTGGCTGGCCGCCCCCGGGAAAAAAATCGGTGCGGGGTCCCCGGGGACACCATGGAGATCGTCGTTACCATTGGCGATCTGCAGCGCCTCCTTTCATCGGAGGACGGGGAGAAAATCCCTTTCCCTCGGACCAGCCGCCGCCGGGCTCCACCCAGGTTCCTGGCCCAGGCCGGGTACTGGCCTGCGGCGGAAGGTGCCCGTCGCGCCGGTGTCGGCGTCGGCCAGCTGCTCGGGGGAGATCATGTCATCCCACCCCGGGGCGGCGTCTATCCGGCTTTGTGGATCCTTGTTGTAGAAGATCGGCGTGGAGCGCGTGGGGGGCGCCGTAGTGGGCCCCCCGGAGGAACCCCCTAGAGCGCCCCCTGGGGGGGGGGGCCGCGTCGATCGCCTCAAACAGGGGGTCCATCGGGGCCAGGAGTCTTTGGGTGTTGGTGAACCAGGTGGCGTGGGAGGCACGCGCGTCGCCGACCTCGCCAGGCCTGTGCGGTCTGGCGCTCGGAGACCTCTTTCGTAGTTCGCTCCCCTGACGGCTCGACGGAGATGCCGGTCTCGTCCTCGAAGGCGGAGATCGCCCCTTTTTCGATGTCGATGGACCCCCCGGGTGGTTGGCCCAGAAGGTGAGGGATCGGCGGGTTCGACGTCCCGTACACGGCGGCTGCCTGGCGTCACGGCGTCCCCCGCTGCGTCGTCCGGGGGGTGGACGGGCCGCAGGGGCGGGGCCCCGGCGGTGGGGTGACGGCGAGCGCGAGTCCGCGTCGCACTCCCCGTCGGGGTGCTGGTGGTCTGTCCGGTTCCCGGGTCGGTGTTCTCCTGTGTGCGTGGGTGGGGTGTAGGGGTGTTCTGAGTTGGAGTGGGTGAAACGGGGGACGCGGCGCCCTGGGTGAGTCCGGCGACGATGTAGCGTTGCAGGGCGGCGAAGACGATGAGCACGGGCGCGATAGGGCCTGCACCCCATGGGGACCCCGGGTGCCGGTCTGGCCCTCCCGGGTTCGCGGTTCAGCCCCACCGGCGGGGTCTTTTTTCGGTGGAGTGGGTGATGATCAGGGGCCCAGGGGAAAGTTTTTCCCATCGTTGACGATGGTGACCAGCGGCGGTGGCGATGGTCGGCGCGGAGACGGGAACGTTACCCGCCAGAGTCGCTTCCAGTGGCCGGCGCCGTCGAGTTCCGCCGCCTCCACTGGGCGTGGGCCCCGGTCTTGAACTTTTGGGCCCAGCAGGAAGGGCCGAACGCGGTGCCGAGCCCGGGGACGATGCCCCACAGGGTGTTGCGCCCGCCGAGCCCCGGGGATCGTCAGGTAGTTGGGCAAAGCCACCTCGGGCGGCACCATCAGGCGACCAAAATCCGAGAAAGATCAGGTTCTTGAACCGCACGTGGATGAACACCAGAGCGTAGGCAGTGGTGATGGCCAGCACACCTTGATCACCGATCCGGCCCCGGTGGTGATCAGGCTGTTCAGGAACAGGGTGCCCAGCGGCACGCGCTCGGCGACGTTGCGGTAGTTGTCGGCCGTCGGGTCCTGGGGCCAGAAGGTGGGCAGGTGGGCGATCTCGCTGACCGGCGAACAAAATCACCATCCAGACCAGCGGCAGCCCCCACGATGAGCGGGCCAGCAGCATGGGCAGGTGCCGCCGGCGATGGCGGAGCCGAGGTTTCGGGGGCACGCGTTTTCATGCGTTCACCTTCTTCTCCACGAACCGGATCTGCACGGCGGTGATGAGGAAGAGCACCAGGAATAACGACGGAGATGGCTGCGGAATAGCCCGCCCGCTGGTAGGCGCCGGGGCTGCAGGTACACCTCGAACAGGATGGTGTTGGTGCCGTGGCCGTCGGGGGCATGATCCGCAAAATCGAAAGCCTGGAGGGAAGGTCGAGGTGATGAGAATGAAGAACATGGTGGGGCTGAGCAGCGGCAGTACGACCTTTACAACCGGGGGGATGGGGCCGGCCCCGGGCGATGGAGGGGGCCTCGATCGCCCTGGGGATCGTTGCAGTCCGGGGGAAGATCACCCGGGTAAGGTTCTTCCAGATGTAGACGATGATCACCATCACCAGCGCCAGGTGGCGTCGAGGAACCATTGGGGAGAGTTTCGACCGAAAACCGGGGAAAACGTGCCCCCGCACGCCCAGGTTCGGATCGAAGATGAAGCTCCAGACCAACCCCCGCCCACCCCGGAGGCACGTAGGGAGGAAACGGCGGTGCGCACGGCCGTGCGGCCGGGTAACTTCTGGTTGAGCACCCGGGCCAGTGCCAACCCCAGCACCATGGACCCGACGACGGTGGCCACGGTGAAATCCCCCGGGGCGCGCCAGACTTCCACCCCGGTGTCGGAGGTGAAGAACCGCACGTAGTTGTCGAACCCCGGGAAAGGGCGCGGGGCGGAGCCCACCGCCAGTTCAACAGTGAGTACCGGATGTTGGCGATCAGCGGGTAGTAGATGAACAGCAGGATCAGCGCGATTTTGGGCCCCGGGGAAGAGCAGGAACAGCGTCCAGTTCCGTCGGTCCGACGCCGCCGGGCGCTACGGTGCTGGCGGTTCTGGCGTTCACCTCAGGGTCCTGCGGGGGGGCAGGACGCGGCGGGGGAACGGTCGTTTCAGGCACGGATGGAACCCTACGGGCGTGCGTAGCGCCCGGTCTCCGCAAGGAGACGGCGGGTGAAAAAAGGGGTTTAACGGCTGGCTTTTCTACCCGCTGTCGAATAAAACCGGTGGGAAAACCCACGCAGCGGCACCGGGGTCTGGACACGATCAAAGGGGGGATCCTCCCCCGACAGTGAAAGGCAGTCCCATGCTGAAACTCTCCCCCCATGCCGCAGCCACCGTGGCCGCCACGGCCCCGTCGTCCCCAGCCCCGACCAGATCACCGTGCGGTTCTAAGGACATGTTCGAACGCACCCGGAGCTCTCAACGGTTCAACCGCGGCCAGGGGGTGGGCGAAACAAAAGGGGGTGGCCCCTCGGTGGTCGCCTTCGCCACCCAGCTCATCGCCCGAAGGCGCCCGATTTCACCCCGGTGATGCAGCGCATCGCCC
>JAHBCN010005744.1:0-53336 GCA_019359885.1 Listronotus oregonensis | reverse complement strand
TCAATATGGTAGCAACATCTCGGAATTAATTTTTACTAAACCACAGCAGGTAGAGTTAACTCTTTGTAGGTAAAGTTGATCTGCTTATTCTCAATCAACTTTTACTGGTACTTTTAGTAAGAGTTGACTTTTCCTAGGCAAAGTCTACTCTCCCTAACAATCTACTTTTCCTGTGACATATACATTAACCAACAAAAAACAAAACCAATAGTAGATATAAACTAAATTAGAAGTCTACAATTTGTTTAAGGTTGGTGACATGTATAAAAAATAATATTTTATAGTTCCGAGTGACTTCTTTTTCCGAATTTAATAAATAATTTGTATTTTAAAGCAAATAAAGTTGCCACAAATAAATAAATAAATATTATATTAAAATATTACACCGTTATGACTAAATGGTTTGGTTACATAATAAAATCATTTAAAAATTTTGATTACTATTTATTACAACTAAAATAAGCCAATTAGCAAGAAGCAGAAAATGGGTCTAGTTAATGCCCATTGTAATTGATTCGTAAAAGATTAAATTATCTTCAAGTTTTGTAAATCACGCTTTTGATTGCTTCACATTAGGGCGGTATTTTTATCGTGATTTATTTCCCTTTAAATCTTTATATTTTAGGGCAACCTTATTTCTAAAAATATGTTTTTACTTAGCAAAAAAGTAAAACAAAATTGTGTGTAAGGAAGTTTTTTTTATTAAAACGGATTACATGTTTAGGTAAATATATACAAGGTTATCACATTAAAAAATTAATTTATATTTCATTTGTTTTACATATCAAACATATTTTAAAAATATTTTAAGGAATTGTTTTGGGAATATTTAAGATTGTAAATTTAATTAACTTATAATAAAGATCGGTACATATCTTATTTAATACCGAGAAATATTTATGAAAATATTTTAAATACTTTAACAATATTTGAAGCAAGTTTAATGCAGAAAGTGGAGTATATTTGCAAAGTGCCAGGTGTAATACAAATCATTTTTCAAATTCTTTGAGAGGAATTTTCTTCCTGCGAATATTATTAGAGTTAAGGTCGATACCAAGTTTAGTAAGAGTGCTTTAGCCTATAAATTTACTTATACTTTTGATTTATTTTTTCCTTTTTTTTACAGAATAAAAAACAATTTTATGTATTTTTAATTTATTTTCTATAGTTTTTAATATGTCCGTTTAATATTTTTTATTATTTCAATCCGTTAGCACCAATTAATCAAGATACAAAGATGATTAAAAAATATTCAACCATTTTTTAAAAACCATTTAATCATTTAGAGATCTGCAATATTTTGTATCACCATAGTTGCTTTTAGAGGACTTTTAAAAGCATTTGCAGGCCCTGTGTTAGTTTAATATAATTAACTGGAAAACAATACTTTTTGTTAAAAATAATCTAATAGATGTTTTTTTTTTTGGTTTGTGAATTGCTGAATTAAACCAAATAAAATTTTCTTAGTCACTTTATCATTCACTTATTTTAAATTTTAGGTGGTTTTCAAAAGTAATAATGTGGACCATCCGCCTGAACATAAAGGGACACGATTCTTAATTTATGGTTTTTTAGGAAATTGCAGGGTTTCTTCAACAAATCAGATCTAACGTTGTTTTCTTTATACGATTGTTTTCTCCTTAGGACTATATATTGACAAATCCCTTGTTTAAATAGTATTTTGGCAACAGCATTACTAAGTAATAATAGACGAAGTAAAATAAATTATTAATAGAATAAAAAAGTTATCCATAAGATATTCTTAAGCTGGGTTTCCTCTTTGCGAAAATAACTCGTGCCACCGTTTTGAGTAAACTATTTCTACAAAGCGAAACAAGAGACATCAGTTTGCGCGAGACGAGGCGAATGCAGTTTTTCTGGTTCATTTTAAAGCTTTAAAACGTGTGCATTTACACGAAGCGAAACAAAAAAAGCGAAACACTTTTATTCACACCCAAAAACCGACTAGCCATCCGTTCACCTCAAAATGTCTTCGCGTAAAAAGTTTCAGGATAGGCCCTAGGTATCAACGCAAGACTAGTTTGTTGAAACGGTTGCGCGTATAATTTTCGTGCTGTGGAAACCCAGCTTTATTCCTTTAACTTTTTAAACATTTTTCATTTAATTTATACAAAAATAAAGTGGCATATACTGAACTAGTTAGCTGTTCGCAAATACTTATCCACTCTGTATTCATACAACTTAATAAAAAAAACCTAATCCTAAAAAAAAACAAAATTACGAAAGCCATTAACATAATTGCTAAGCGCCAACTTTATTTTTTCCGGATATAATGCATAAGTTAAGGTAATGAGCACGAGGTGCATTAGATTTTGTAAACTTTTGTTGCAATATAGCTTTCTTTATTCCGTTAAAGAAAGCCCTGCTTTTTATAGGTATATATTTATAAAGCTTCTGTTTTATTTAATTGCAATAAATACACACCTTCTAAGTCTATGCAACTTGTGCCATCCTTGTGGGAGTTTCATAATGATACTTTCATAGATTTTTTTTTAACTAGCCACGATGCTGATAAATGCGAACTAAGCTGCCGCTTGAGGTAGCCGCTCGCGGCATCCTAAAGGTTCGTTTCCCATGGAGCGGCTGAAGCACGCGGCTGCCGCGCAGCGTCTGATGCAAACGGCTGACGCCAGTACACCCATTTCCTATGAAGTGTAGACCCGAGTGATCTGTTGACAAAAAAGTACAGTTTTCTGAAAAAATGTGCGAAAACAAAAAAAATATTTATTGGATTTACTATTAGAAGAAATTAAGGACGAAGAAATTTTACTGAAAAGCATGTGGAAAGAAAATGAACAAGTTCATCCATTATTTAAAACCAGAACTGACAAAGGCTTTTTTCAAACTTTAATAAATAGACATTTATTGAAAGATAAAGAGAAATGTAGGTAATTTTTTAGATTAAATATTGCTCAGTTTAATTATACACTGGACTTGATAAAAGAAGATCTAATCAAACAGTCGTCGAATAGATATCCATATCCTATCACTCCTGAGGAAAAATTGGCTGCTGAGCTTGACTGCCTCGAGAGGGGTAGGGCCGCGGCGTGTGTAGCCGCCAGCGGTTAACGCTTGCATCCGACGCTTGAAAAGAAACGGATAAATACATTGTCACATGAGCAGTACTAGGCGTCAGACACCTTAAATCTGCTTCGACCAATCTCATTGGTTCCACCCCAGCAATGTTCAGATTGCCGTGCGCACCAGTTAGGTATCCACTTCCCCGGCAACGAGCACGAACACACCACCCTCAGCAGCCACAGTAAATCGATAAGCACCTTTTGACGTTTCGGTTATTTCAAATAATCATCATTAATTTTGTGTTTATTATGAAAACCGTATTGGATTTTTGCATTTTTTAATTAACCATAAAAACCTATTTTCATTGATGTATAACAAGTTTATACTTCCTAAAGAAAAAATTAAATATCACAAAAATCCATTTTAATCTAACTCTGGATCGCCATGTTAACAATATTATTTTTTGTTATATTTAATAAATATATTTAATGCAGTAGGCCACAAGAAGTACGAAAAAATACTATTCGTTTTTTAAATATAAACCTTTTTGACGAGTGACAAGCACTGTTTAAAAAAAAAAATGTCGTGCTTGCATTGCAAAATATGGACAGTATTTTATTTAATAAACTAAGTTGTTTTATTGTTTTTTGTTCTTGTGTATGTTTTTAGATAAAACCTTATAATATTTTTTCGTACTTCTTGTGATTACTACATTAAATATTTTTATTAAATCTAAAAGTAATATTGTTGCCATGGCGATTCAAAGCCTACTAGAATAAAAAGGACTTTTGTGGTTTTGATTCTTTAAAAAGTATAAACTTCTTATACATCAATAAAAAGGCGCTTTTGTGATAAGTTAAAAACGCAAAAATCAATATGTCATTATAAAAATAAATTTAATGAGGATTTAAAATAACCAAAACGTCGAAATTAAAAATCCGATGCAATAGTTGTTTTCTACATTAAAAAATGCTTTGATAATATTGTTGGAGTTTTCGAAAAAATAACAAACAAAAAAGTTACAGACTTTTAAAGAATATGTTACGTTTTAGTTTTTTTTTTAATATCTCGAAAAAAATGCTCAAAGGAGGTTGGCGTTTTTAAATTACTAACCAATATCTTTTCAACCTAGCCTGTTCTTTTATTTTTTATAATATTCTAATGATACATCACCAAAATGGTCCACACTAAGTAGCTATTTATTCTAAAAAAACTATAGAAACATACTTTTACTTAGTTTTTTCTATTAATAATGTTTGGTATTTATATATCCTAATAGAATTATTTACATTCGGAAACCACCCACATTAACAAAGCTTTTAATTAAGTAGCTACCGAGAATTTACCTATCATTATTTAAAAATCCATTTTCCCTAATACAGAAAATGTTCTTATGGCGATCAATTTAAAGAAAATCATGTCTTCTAGAATTCAATAAAATATATATTTCTTTTTTTATCAACAGAAAAAAGTAATTCTTGTTTTGTCGCTTTTGTACAGACAAACGGAGGGAAAATTCTTTGTAGGAAAATTACGTCTTGGATAAAAACAGAGACATTATTGCGATTTTTCTTTTATGCTAAAAGCCCCCAGCTTTTCACAATTGCTTTTTGATCGAAATTGAATCGTAACATTTATACAAAATTAAGGTCAAATTAATTATCTATGGAAATAACTTAAGTTTACTTAATAAAAAAATACATCAGCGGTACTTTCTTCGATATACATGGTGTATTGTCACTTTGTTGGCTCTATTTTCTGTTTTTAATTTTTTTATTTATATATTATGTGAGCCAAACCCTTTCAAAACAAATACTTTAGTGAACACAAACACAGTAAAACTTACCTAACAATCATAAAATAAAATTCTTCTATTAGGTGAAACAAGTCAATGTAGAGTTCATAAGCACATCGTTTTATTAATTGACTCATTAGTAAAAAATTGATGAGTATAATTTATGTATATATTATATATATATATATATATATATATATATATATATATATATATATATATATATATATATATTATTATTATAATATATACTGGTGTCGATGGATTGAAAATGCCACGCGATCTTGGGAAACGTCTGCAAACTTCCTAAAGGGGAAAACAAATGACAAACGGATATATTCCCCGGGAAAGAAAAAATATAAATATATATATATATATATATATATATATATATATATATATATATATATACACCAATGGTTGGGATATGTATTTAATAGTAAAAAGTTTTTATGTTTTAAAATTTTTTTTAAAATATAAAAATTATAAAGATGGGGATTTTAATGTTTTTTTTTTTTAAAAAAAATATTTATTTTAATTAAAAAAAGGGTTCTGCAAAACTTTTTTTAAACAAAAAAGGTGGACTATCAGTTTTAAAATTTGAAAAATTGGTCAGTAATTGTAATAAAGTAGAGTATAGTGTCTGTTACTTATTTATCATCAAAGAGTTTTAAACCCGGGATGAAAGGAGAGGTTAATTTTAAAAGTGGAATAGCAAAGTTTTTGCCTCCACCCCCAAAGGGAAAAGTTTGGGACGTTTTAAGAAGAATGTTTCAAAAATAGGTCCATACCATCACGTAAATCTTTCATTTAATGGGAAGAAATCACAGAATGAGAAATAATGATGGGGCATTAAAGTAAATCAATTTCAAATTCTAAGGGGTTCCCAAAGATTCATGGGGGGATATATTAGAAATTGAGATGCCAGTTTTTAGGGAAATTTTTTAGTTTGGGGCAAAAAACAAGAATTGAAATAAATTTTTGGCCCAGTTCTTTGATAACCCGGTTTGGGTTATCCGTTCAAAAAGACTGAGGATAGGGGAGAGAACCGGATACAAAGAGTCTTGAAAATGTAAGAAGTCCACAGTTATAGAGGGAAAAAAAATTTGGTGGAATAGACTCGGGAAGCCGATTGTTTGGTTAAATTTTTTTAAAGATGATATGGAAGAGATTTTCAACCATTTGTTTAATGCAAGATTTTAAATTTTATATTATGCAGAAACTCTCGTCCTCATTTTAGAAAAGCATACCCCCAAAAAAAAATTACCGTTTTCCAGGGTCTCAATCACCGCCTAAATCAATAGCGGGGTTTTAAAGAATTTTTGGTGCCCCAATTCCAAACCAAAAAAACGTTTGGTTAAATCTGCTTTTTCCCATGTCAAGAAATATGGACAAAAATCGAGGCAATGTGCGAGGATAAACTCAGAGGATATCTGTTATTAAAAAAATTACTTATAAAAATTGAAATTTTAGAATATATTTTAATTTTGTTTGATATTTATTAAAAAAAAAAAATGGTTGAGCCATGAGTTTCCTTTTCTGGTTCACATTTAATTAAAATTTTTTTTGTAAGAATATGAAAAATTTATAATATCTTTTAGATATTTTAAATTCTTTGATTTTACCCAAAAAAAATTTCCGCCTTGGGTGATAATATAATAATATTTAAATATATAATAATTATTAATAATAAATAATAATATTATATTATATATAATATATATATATATATTATATATTATTTAAATTTATAATATATATTATAAATTATATATATATATATAATTAATATTATCAGTTGCCAGGAAAAGGGTTTGAAGAGGAAAACTTTATTTTTTTGATTTAAAAAAAATTACCTTGAAAAAAAAATTTATTTTTAAGAAAATTTGGGGAAAAAGAAACTTTTAAATATTTTATACTTTCAGAATTTTTAAAAAATTAAAATTTAAGTGAATGTTTTTAAAAATTTTTTCTGTCCCTATTCTGATTAATTTAATCTTTTGGGCACATGGTAGTTTTCAGTGGCTAAAACCTAACAACCCCCTTTTTAATTTCCCCCCAAAATAGGAGCAAAAAGTGTTTTTTTTCCGTTTCCACGGGAAAGGGTCTTACGGAGACAGAAAATCTTAATTTGTTCTCTCCGGCAACATTTTTTATTAATATATATATATATATATATATATATATATATATATATATATATATATTATATAATATGTTATATATATATATATATATATATATATATATATATATATATATATATATATATATATATATATATATATATATATATATATATATATATATATATATAACAGATGTCCAGGAAAGGGGAAAAAATTTTTTTTTGATTTTATCGAAAAACTATTTTTTTAAAAAAAAATTTTTATTTTGAGTAAGTTGGGAAAAAAACGTTTTTTTTATACGGGTGTTAAAATTGAAAAAAATTAAAAAGGTACTAGGGAAAATGCATTTATTTGAAAAATATTGAAAAAAGTTACTTGGGGTTTTTTAAAATTAATAGTAGTCTGTAATACCAAATTTTTTGAAAAAATCACTACTTTTTTTTATTTGTAATTAAATTTATTTTAATATCAATATAATTTTTTTTATCAATTTTGTCAAATTTTGCAAAGTAAGCATTTTAAGCTGACGATACGACTAATGAATTATAAAAGGGAATTGTCAATAAAGCTTGTCACTTCAACGCCTATAAAAAAAAAACGAGTTGTTAATTTGGAATTGTTTTAATGATAAAATAATTTTCATCACAAATTAATAAAAGAAGGAATTTTTCTAAAATTGAAAAACTATCTTCTATTTTTAAAAACCCTTTTTCCCATTTAACTTTCCATATCTTTAAAAAACACTTTTCTTTTAATTTAAGTATTTCAATTTTCGAACATTAAATAATTAAATGTTTATCCCAATCTTACTCAAAAAAGCAAATTTTTAGGAGTAGCTTTTTCGATAAAATCAAAAAAAAAAGTTTTTTTCCCCTTAAATTTTTAAAATTTTTTAATAATATATATATATATAAATATAAATATATATATATTATATATATATATATATATATATATATATATATATATTATATTTTTATATATATATATATATATATATTTTATAAAATTTATATTTATATATATATACATTATATTACTTTAACTTTCATTTTTAACACGTTATCCACAGCAGTTTTAATTATATTTCAATTTTTTTGTTACATGCTACCTTTTATTTCATTTTAAACCACGTTATCGACGGCAGTGATCTTGTTGCTGTGTAGGCAAGCACTTAATAGCTCCTATAGTACCAGTAACAAAATAGTGTCTAATGATCCACCGATTTTTTTTATTTTTTTTTAATTTTTCTGTTACATGCTGCCTTGAATTTCATTTTCCCACGTTGCTGGTACTATGGAACAATTTAGGCTTTGCCTGCAAAAAACAAAATACGCCGTTGATAACGTGGTGAAAAATGAAATTCAAGGATGTTTTAAAAAAAAAAAAAATTTAAAAAACTAATATTTTGATATTGCTAATTTATGCAAAAAATTTTTGCAAAAAAATAAAGATACAATCACCCGGGAATTAACGATTTATTTAAAAATTCCGCATTTTATATTAATATGGCAGTAATTTCGATTTTTTAAATCGGCTTGAGCAACAAAATCCTTATGTTAGCAATTATTTAGCAACAAATTAGCTCCAAATTTCAGTAATTTTTTTATCGACTTTTGCTAATTTACCCCTGCTAGCTTGGTGGAACTATATTGTAGGAAAACTAAGTAAGCCTTAGGCCTGAGATTAAAGACTTCCTTGCATTCACAATCAACAAATCGTTTTGTCATAACACAAATAAACAGCTTTTTTTATTTGTCCGCACTCAAAAGAAAGAAAAACTATGGATATACAAAAGAACATATTTTCGGTGAAAATTGCCACTTTACTGGGATCCGGCGTCGATAAAATTATACAATGTTTGCAATTTACGACAAGGTCTCAACGTTCCAGTCTTTTTTCTGCAGGTCCTTATTTTTTTACGTCCGTTTTTAAGGTAAATTAAATACATCAGGGGGAATATAAGGACTTGTTAATTCAGGCACTTTTACTAATATTTTGGTGTACAAAAAATAGCTGATTTTTCATGAGAAAATTAAACAATTTCCCAGAAACGGTTGATTTTTTAAATTAAACAAAAAAGGATAAAAATAATAGTTTTTTTTAAAAGTTTAGCAAATGATTTGGTATCAACTGTAAGTTAAAGAAGTATTTATACCTGTTTTGGAGTACTGCTCTTTAGTATAGAATTCACATCCGGAATGTGTCAAAAACTAATTTAAGATACAGTACAGGGCATCTTTTACGTTTTTTTAATGGTTAATACAGCCCACGGGGCATATATAAGTACGAGGTAGGTAGGTAGGTAGGTTTAAAGTAAGTGGACTTTTTACGCCTTCCACTGCGACCGCTCGGTCTATTGTGGCTCACACCTTTTTATATTTCTCCCAATAGGATCAGACTTCTAATGAATCCGATACCAGATCGGGAGAGAGTTCTTACATCTCCTCTTACTCGTGTCGCTACCGGACACGAGCACAGAATGTGTTCTGATGTGTTCTGGTGTCCCTGTCTCCTGGAGAGTATGACGAGCAGACGGTTAGATCCGTCATGCCCTCCTCTTCCGGTCTAGTGACGTGGGTAGCTACCAGGTCCTTGTTACAGGAACCAGATGTTCTTTCTGAGGCCGCATCTCCGGCCATACCCTATGAAAACGGTCCTATCCGCTTTCTGTTTAAGGCCAGGGAACCCTTTTCCGTATAAAGGCGGTTCTGTCCGCCTTCTGTTTGGATTCAGGGATCCCTTCCTAAGCACCTGTTTGTTCTGGGATGGATCAGCCCTTCCCCGTGAAACAGGCACCGGTGACTTCAGGGGCACCTTTCGAAACGGATTCACCGTTTCGGTCGGCGCACCTTTGTCTGCTTGTGACCTTAAGTGGCACCTCTCGAAACGGATTTATCCGTTTTTGTCAGCGCACCTTTGTTACTTTTTTCCTATGAAAGCGGTTCTATACGCTTTTGTTTGGAGCTAGGAAGTAATAGTCCACCATGGCAGAGCCCCGCATTACCGCAGTAAGGCAAGATACTCTGAGAGGTCGCCCTGTATCTCAGAGGCACCGTTGGAAACACCTGTTTAAGGCACAGGATTCACTTATCAGCACGGTACGCTAACACCTTGAGTTAAGCCTTGTGTTCATATTAGCCTCGGATCCCGTTCCATACGCTAGCCAAAAGAATTGCCGAGCACCAGCAACTTTAGCGCATATTCCAAAAGATCCCACTGGGCCCAACCACGACAACGACGTGTGAACACAGCGGTTGGGAAGTACTAGGTACCGTAGTTATCGGGTTTTTAAATGTCTAAGTATCGAAACATGCAGATATTGTATTTTATGTCACCTTTTAGATAATCCGTTAAAACCACCACAGATGTCATTCTTTTGAACCCCTAATGCTTGATAATATCATCCAGACGGGCTACAATAGGCCTTTTAGAGTATGCTCAGGCCAAGCGAGTCCCTATGTTAAAAAGGCGGCAATCTGAAATTTTCGGCCACTTTTTATAAATATGGTTAGGCAACAAGCATTATTACCTGTAATATCAGTGCAATAAAATGAAAAAATATTAGTGCATCCTATCGTAGAAGCCCACAATTGTGTTTAGTTACGACGATGGTTGAAGGTCGTCTTCAAAGAGAAAATAAAGCCGAACTAGTTGAGATGTTAAGGATAATAATAATTTAGATGTCAAGTAGAACTGTACTCTACTTGTCATAGTAATAAGTAAAAGTAATTACAAAAAAGAAAAAATTATTCATATTTTTATATTTTTAGCGAGGCTCTAGTGACTTTTATCTATGACAAAATTTAATATTTGAGGTTACGTCGCGAGCTATTATATTTATAATTAATTAAATATATTACTTTATCACTAGTCTTCTTTTTTACACAACTAATGGGGTCTGGATATTCGGTTGTTGGACCACATTCTCCTTTAAAATAAAGTGAAATTATGTGTTTTTATTAACATTATCAATTTCTTAAAATCGACCATCACCTCGACCAAACCGCTTTACCCACAAATCGCATTTAGCACACTTGGGAGAAATTTTTAAGTGCTTTAGCTTACGTATTTTCATGATTTTTTGGCAATATTCAAAACAAGACTTTGGAAAACTAATAAAATAATATAAATTCTGCTGAATTAATCTAAAATCTGAACCACACACTGAGCTTGCGAGCCTATGGCTATCCTTTCAATTACTAACCAAGTCTGACGTTGCTAACATTGTTGATCTGACGTAAAGCTGTGTTTTAACGAGGCAGAAGCCAATAAAGCCATACTGTTTTTAAATTTAAAATACTTTAAACTGCATATATTGCCTGCAATATTGTCTGATGCTAACTAGAATCCTGGCAGGCTTGTGCCATCAAAATCCACAATAAATAGAATATTAAGTAACTTTGAAATAAATGCCTTCAAAAGATTGACGAGATTGCAGAAGGTCATAAAAGGTCATAAAAAACTTTAAGCTATCCCAATTAATGAATTTTTGGTTTGGAAATTCTAAAATAACAAAAGGCCAAAACCCGGGGGTCCACTTTTAATGGATCGCACTGTACATATTTTCTTAAAATTGTTTTAAAATGTATATCGGTATTAGGCAAATTACCTTAAAAATGACAACATTAATAATTGAATGGCAAGGTTATGTTAAGTACAAAGTTTTTTGTTTTGTGTATATTAAGTTGCCTATTGTTAGAAAATTATGCATTAATGGTGGTTATAAATAGATGATTTGGTATACGTTATTAGTCCTTGTAAATAAAAGATTGCCAAAAAAGCTATTTAACAAATAAGGGTATTAATAGGGGCGATTAATGATCGAGGTCCAACAAGCTTGGTAAGAGTTAAGATCAGTTCCGAGTAAGATTCAATATTTTTCGGTAATCTTTTGTTTTTAAAATTGTGGAATTTATAATTTACTATAAATTATTTTTGGGATATATTTTGGTTTTTTGATAGAAACTCATGCAATAATAAGGGCTATAATTAAATGGTTTTGTTTACGTTAATAATAATCGTAAATAAATGATTGCCAAAAAAATAAAAATCTTGCATTATTGATGGTTTTTAATGGATGGTTTTGTATACGTTCTTAAAAATTATAAATAAATCATTGCAGAAAATAGCTATTTAACAAATTAGGGTATTAATAAGGGCGATTAATGATCGAGTCCATATAACGCGTAAACCCAACGAGCGCGGTAAGGGTTAAGATAATTCATCGCCAGTTCCGAGTTAGTTACAATATTTTTCGGTGATCGTTTTGTTGTAAAATTGTGGAATTTATAATTTTTTATAAATTATTTTTCGGATGTATTTTCCGTTTAGGCAATCAACTTAATCGATGTTTTAAAGGTTGTTATTTTAATGACAAGGTTATAAATAGACTCAATGTTTGTTTTTGTATTTTTAGTTACCCATGTGATAATCGTATATTATTAGAAAATTATGTAATAATAAGGGCAATAATAAATTGATTCTGTATAGAATCAAATATAGGTTTATAATAGTATTTTAACGCTTGGAAAAAACTGTTTTTTCGGAAAAAAACGTTTTTTTCCGTTTTTCAAAGGAACCGAAAAAAATCAAAATATGGAAAAATTCTAGTTTCAATTATATTTTAATATTTATTAACAAAATGTTTACAAACGTGAACAAAACATTATCAAACACTGTAAAATAAGTAAAGCATTACATAAACATCAAACCAAAAATTTAAAAACAAAGTCTTAATGATTAAAAACGTAATGAAACACATAACCACACCTAAAACTTATTTAAATTTTTCGTTATCACCCTCAGAACTTTCACTATCAAAATTTTCTTTGTCGAAATATATTGTCGCATCACATTGGTGGGTTGGCAATATGACTAGAAATTTATATAAACAGATACAAAAAAATAATACAAAAATATTCACCAAAAACCACCTAAAAGGTTTATTTATGTAACTAAGTACATTAAAAAAACTGAATTTTTCCTAATCGATCGATTTTTTTGGGAAAAAACGTTTTTTTCCGTTTTTTTTTTAATTTGAAAAAAAAACGGTTTTTTAAAACATTAGTTTATAATAATTGTAAACAAATAATGGCCAAAAGAATATATTAATAGGCGAATTTCCTTTTTTTTGTGACAACGTGTATTAAACGGAAGATTATCGTTGTTCCAGAGAACTTGGCACCTATACTATAACTTTGGAGCAGTTATGAAAAAATTAGTTTATGGATTCCTAAAATTAGAATAAAAAATTTTGAAAATCTCGACAATGGATAAAAATCCTTTTTTTTTGTGGTCACATACATATTATTGAGGCCCCAATATCTATTTTAGCCAAAAAATACAAGTTGTGCGATGCTCTTGGTCTATAGGGACTAGAGACATACATATATAACAAGCTATATCTTACATACCTTAAGTAGATGAGTAAGCTGTACGGATTTCTGGTTAGTATGTCACAGCTTAAGGTTGAAATGCCGGAAGGAATGCTAATTGCCATAATCAATTTAAATGCTCGATGGGGGTCTTATTCAGGTAGGTGGTGCTGGATCCATATTGTATAACACATGGGCATTTTCCCATCTGTTCAGAGCCAAATTTTAAACGCAGGTTATATTAAGGGTTAAACTTTATTAAACTAAGAAAACTTTATATAAGATAAATGTTCTGTTTAGATAATCTTTATGCGTTTAATTTGGTTATCCAAAATAAACATCTTTTTTGATTTTTTAAATTTTACTATTTTACAGATTTTTGTCTAAACGATATTAAAGTTACAAACTTTGGTAGCAAATATTTCTGAAAAGCTTAACAATTATTGGCAACTGTCGTCTTAATCGCTTATCAGTAGATTTATTTGATAATAAAATAATCTAAGTTTTAAATGCTTCAATCTACAAATAAAAAATAATAATTATAATGTGTTTAGATGATGATAAAGATACTCTTACTTTCTTGGCAGGAGAAAATTTACCTGTTTTGTAATCAGTATACTTTTAGCATAACGTTTAATAAATAAATTGTTGTTTTACCAAAAACTGAGGCCGTAAGGGCGTAAAAGTTCAATTTTACGCCCTCAGATGAGAGCGTAAAATTATATTTTACGCTTGGTTGTAAAAAAAATCTATTTCGTTAAAGCAATTATATCAGTCATTACCATTACTAAACATATTGGGTCGTCGGGTTTCAAATAACCGTAGTTTTACAATTATATACATGTATTTAAGTCCTTTTGTATTCTACCATAGTATTATGAAAAAAATATTTATTTTTAGTCAAATGCTATCTTAAATATTTATAAAAACGTTATACCTTGCAAGAGAATTTGCTAGCCCGAAACAATTTACGTTTGAAATATTAAATTTTAATTATTTTACAGCGCGAAAGAAACTGTTAAAAGATAAAAACGATCACTATTTTAAATTTTTAGATGTTCCAAAGCGCAGGATTAATTAAAAATTTTAATTTCGTCCTTAATTTTAGGTCAGAAATTTATAATTTAGTAACACTGATTTCAGGCATTTTAGGTCCATGTTTTCAACCTTAGTTTAATTATCATAGATTTAGTAGTAGGTTTCCCGTTGTTTACCCCGTTTTTCGTAAAGTCAAGTCCAAATATTAAAATATTTAAAATGACATCTGACGGTACTTTTTTCAAGGAATGTAATAGTGACTTTAGGGATGTTATATAATAAGTACTTTCTCAGCATGTCTTTCTCCAAATGATATTAAGTTTTTATCTTAAGATATGATTTAAAGTTATTTGATCTAACGTTACAAGGAAAGGTATACTAAAATCTAGCCTTTTCCTTAAGCTTTGATCCCAACATTGAGCAAATGCTGCAAACTTTATTGATTCAGTTTATAATTTTAATTGTAATAAAATTATAATTTTAATAAAAATCTTACTTTGTTAACAAAAAACAACTTAAACCTTAAGCTCCACCTATTCTTGAAAATTCTTTGAAATTACTTTTTCTTTCACAGCTACGAGCATTTCTCTTCGGGTTGAATGTTTTTTTAAATATACGGTATAAATATAGGAAATTCCATAAATTCGTAATCGATGTTTTTTGAGATAAACACAGGAAGAAAACCGATTGGCCATAAGATAACCTAACTAATAGATCTAGACAACACCGAGGGGTGCTTAAGCTTTTGTATCGAAAATTGCAAAATATTCTGACATGCTTGCACCTTTAATAAAGCCCCAAGCAATGTGTTTTCTTTAACGAGTGTCACGATTCGCACGCTAGCTTAAGGTTTAAGACTAACCCCCATGTTTTTAGTACAAAGTATCTTAAAAAACATTTAATTTCAGGTAAGTATAATCTAACTCAATTCTGGAAAATAAAGCGTGACAAAAATGGGTAATCGTTGCCTGGCAATGGCAAGTCGAGCTCACACGCCGCTTTTCGCGTTCAACGACAAAATAAATACACGTGATATCTCACTACACCCCCCTTCCTCCTTGTGATATTTCGTGATTTTTGTCGAACCCGCTCCCCCTTTCGAGCCTTACGTGATTAATGGACGACTTCTAATTGCTAGTATATAAGCTTATTAAGTGTAATATTAAAGACAAAAAAAATATGTTGGTGCACAAAGCGCATCATATAATTTTAAAAAATAAAAATGACAAGTTTAAAGTTTCTTTTAGTTTTAGTCAATTTAATGTTAGCGAGTGTTTAGTTTTTCTCGAAAACAAAGTTATACTTTTATTTTTACGTATATATTATAAATGTGATTTTTAAAACGCCTTAGTTTTAATTAAAGTAATTAATTAAAATACAGATTCCCTTGAGTTTAATCGCCCTAATACAATTTGTTCATTTTAAATCAATAGCGGTGTTCACCCTCCTCCAAATTTCTTTGATAATAAAATAAGGCAAATCGGGCTTTATTCACACAAAAGCGAATTGGTTTACCGATTACAATAGTTGTCAACTTTACACTGAAATATAAGAAGGGAGCTCAATCGATTTACTGGGTAAAAAATGGAGCAATCGACCTTAATTCCAAAAATGGGTTGGCCATTTCTAAATTTTAAAAATTAAAAATGAAATTTAACTTACATTACACAGTTCCTTAAATGCTTTTTTAAAAATTAAAATAAATACTTTACAAAATTTACCAAAAACGTTTAATGTGTTTAGCTAAAGATTTCCGGTATTACATCTAGGATGAGAGCAGAACCGGAAGATTTTTATGTCACGTAGTCTCGGAATAATAGGAGCTATTAGTAATATTAAAATACTTTGAATTTTTGTATCAGTTAATTTGTGTAATTTCGTTTTTATTTTAAAAATACGATACTAGAACTTTAAGCTGTTTTTTTGTAAATTTATTCATCTATTTTGGTAGATAATCGATATATATATATATATATATATATATATATATATATATATATATATATATATATATATATATATATATATATATATATATATATATATATATATATATATATATATATATATATATATATATATATATATTATATTTTCTCAGTCCACGACAACTAACGTACCGAGGGTGTCTTAAGTGTCGTGAGAGGAAGTTTGTTCACACGGGACTTAAATATTTGAAGACTGGGAGACGCAGGAACAACTTTTGGGAGTAGCAGGGATAAAGGAACAAAAATACCGGGAAGTTCGGAGTCTCTCCAGTTAACTGTAAAAGGATGCATAAAAGTTGCACTTTGTGTTGCTCTGTTGGAAGCTGCCAGATGAATTAAAGGATTCATTTATATTTTCTTTAAATATGTATTCATGTATTTCGCAACTCCGTAAAGAATATAAAAATAATGTTTTATTTTTATCACTTTTTTGCATCGTTAAATGTGTTAAATTAATATTCAGTATTAATGCCCTTCGGTAGAATTTTAAAGCATACTTTGAATGCCGTACTTGAATCACATTTTTACAGAGAGGGTAGATTAGGATTACAAAACAAGAAAGAGTTAGGATATGATCCTAAGAAAACGGAAAAAAATGGAAACAATTTTTTACTATTTTGATGTATACGAAAGTGGTACTTTGCTTTAAGTGTACTTATACGTAGACATTTTTTTATTTCTAGAAACCTTTCTAGACGCGTTTCGCCCGCCTCAAAGGAGTGGTCAGTAGGGCTGTGCACAGTGAATCACAAAAAAAACATGTATCTATTTATAAGGCAAAATCAAAATAAATTTTAAGGGGAATGGGTAGATGTAGGTATGCTAATAAGAAATTTATATTATATTTTTGTGGTAAAGGTTTAATTTCGCTTTTAACTGAATATTTGTTATTAGATGGCCGTAGGCGTTACGTTACGTTAAAAAATTATATAGTGTTAACCAAATAAGGTTTAAAAAAACTTAACAAAGTCAAAGCTTTATTTAAGTTGCGGCAAAACAAAATTTAAAAAATCAGGTGTTACACAAAAGAGAGTTGGTTATCTCCAGTACATTATCTGCCAATATCTCATTAAAAATTTCTATAGAGAGTAATTAACTTTTTTAATGAAAATGTGGCAATTGACCCAAATTTTAAAAGAGGTTTAAGTATTTTCATTTGATTACAAGGCTTAGCGGCACTTTAAACGAATAATCAACTCTCTGCGACATTGCTGGGCTAAAGGTTCAGGAGTATCGTTAAAATTTTATTATCTAGCCTTTGTTGGGGTTAATAATTTTTTAAGTGTTAAGGCCATGAATACTTTGACTGCCTGACTGTTATTTAATTACATAATAACAAACCTAAAGTACAACTATTAAGTTCCGAAATATATATGAAACATAAAATAGTTTATAGGATATTTTCATATTTTAAAGTGATGGCTTCAGAAACATTTGAATAGCTGCTAAATGTATTCTTTTTTATTTTATTTTCATAATGATCTGGAAAAACTCAATAAAATAAATTAATTTAAATAACTATTTGGTCCTTTACAGTAAAAAATTACAACATTGACGTAATGTTGTGGAAAGCTGAACGTGTTCAACTTGTCCCCACAAAAAGATGCAGAACTGTCTCTTCAAACTATAGACTTATATCTCTTCTTTCAGTTGTTTGTAAGGTAATTGAAAAATTAATTAATATCCAAATCTTAAAGTATTTTAAAAACACAATATTTTAGATGACAGACAGTAAAGATTCCGTCACAGAAAATTCACAACTGATCTTCTTTCCTTCCTGCTTATGGTCTTTCACCTAAGCTTTGTTTGTAGCTCTTCAGTTTTCTTTCTAATTGACATATATCAGTTACTGAAGATGGTCATCCTTTCAGCTTTTACCAAAATAGTGATGGGGTGCCTCAGGGCTCAGTACTGGGACCCACTCTGTTTCTTCTTCACATCAACGATCTTCTTTCTTCCACAATCAATCCCATACATAGTCTTGTTGACGGTAGTACCCTTCACTCATATTTAGTTTCTCAAGCCAGTCAATAAGCCTGATTTGGAAACTAAGAGTAGGTTAATGCGGATGTCTCTTTCACAAGAGCATAAACTAATCTTGGATTGGGGCGCCATAAATCTTGTTTAGTTTATTTTCTCCAAAACACAGTCATGTTGGCTGTCGCAAAAAAAGTCTGCCAATGCTCATCCGTTACATATGAGCAGCCAAGTTTTGCAGAACAAAGAGTCATTTAATCTTGTAGGCGTTACTTTTGAAAATAATCTTGATAAACACATTACATCTATAGCTTCAGCAGCTTCAAAAAGCTTAGATTTCTATTTCGAGCAGGAAAACAGTTCTTTTCTGTATACCCTATATGCATCCCAAATCAGACCCTCTTAGAATATTGTTTTCATGTCCGGGGAATGTCGTTTTCTACAGCTCTTAGCATTCTCGGTTCTATTCAAAGAAGAGCTGTTCCTCGTAGTAATCATCCTTCGCTTACAGAAAAGCTTCCCTCTCTTGCTCACCGACGAGCTGTAGGGGATCTGTCACTCTTCTATAGGTATTTTTAGGGCTTCTGCTCAAAGGAATTGGCCAGTATAATTCTCCTCTCGCAGCTCTCAAAAGAGCAACACGTAGTGCAACTTTTATGCATCTTTTTACAGTTTAACTAAAAAGGCCCCAAACTTCCCGCTTCCTTCGTTTCTTCATCCCTAGAGTGTCCAGACTATGGAACCTGCTACCCGCAGAAGTTTTTCTTTCTCTTCCCAGGCTCCAAATATTTAAGTCCCGTATGAACAAATTTCCTGTCACCAATCTTAAGACACCCTTGGAACGTTAGTACTTAGGCCTTAGCTTTCGAGGACTGTTCAAAGATTAAAAAACAACAAAAATTGATATTACGATAATATGGGTGTGTGAGAGTACAAATAAGTTAAAGACCAATAAAATTTTACCTCCTTAAAAAGCGTTTCCCATGGGATCAGCGAAGTTAAGCAACGTCGGGCACGGTTGGTGACTAGATAATTGATGGTCAGCGAACACCGTGTGCCATTGGGGGTGGTTCGGAACTCACTTTAAACTGTAAGTTTCTTCTGGATAACATTACTCAGACGTTAATGGGGGGTAGCTTAGAGGTAGTAGGTATTTGTTTAACGTCAGTGGTGGACAACCGCGTTGTCTACAGGATGCCCTAAAATGCAATATCTACATGTTTCGATACTTGGACAACTTTGACGGAACTGGGGAAAAATAAGGTTAAACATATAAAAACCCAGCACCCACGGTTGTAGTACTAGACTCGACTTAGAACTTAGAAACTTATAATTCCGACTTACACTTATGAGTTTTAAGTCGGAATTCCGAGTTGTAAGTAGGTATTCCGAGTTGTGTAAGTCAGAATTTGTACTGAAAACTGAGTGAGGCAGAGAGATTGCAAAATTTAATTTCTTACATTAAAAAGATTACTAAGGCATTTTATTCAATGTTAAACATAACATTTTATTATTTTTAAAATTAGGTTAAAAACGCTTTTAAAAATTATTCTTAAAAACAAAAATTAAATAAAAGTATGTAAATCGAATTCCTGCAATGCCATCATTCAAAAATATAATTGAACAAACTGTATCTCGAATCCATAAATAATGAATAGAACGGGTTATAAATGAATTTTCTAAATTAAATGTCATTCTGTTCAACATTGACGATATATAACTAGTTTTGTAGCCATCACCCCACTAGGAAATTGGATTTGTATTATATAGATACTTAAAGGTATTCACGTTCTAGGTGCAAGTTTATATTGATTTATTATCGAAAAATCTTCCACTATTTTTCATAAAATAATTTAGTATCGAACAAGAATAATATATTTTTTTTATCATTTTGGCTTAAGAATTGTTAAGGAACTTACGCTGTTAATAAAATATTAAAATATACTTATTAATATATTTGGCCAGGAATGGTTAAAAGTACTAAAAAAATTATAGTTTCAAAAACTAAAAACACACGCTTTTATAGCAAACTGAAGAGAAGAAGAGTACGAAATAATTTTAAAGTATTAAGAGTTTGTGTTACACTGATAGAAAGTCCATTATGATCAATTTATTTGTAATAAGTTTAAAATAAAAATTAAGTTATTAACAAAATGATTCAATTATAGCAAAAAAGCCTGAGGTGCCTTATATTAAATGTTACAATTAGGTATTAGTAAGCTGAAATTAGCTGAAACCAGAACTCAAGGAGTGGAATCACATCCACTATCCCCCTTTCCACTGCGAAAATCTGCAGTTAAAAGAGGCTAAGGAGTCTGGAGGACCTAAAGATCTAGGACATCGTCATGTCGTCAAATGCCAAACTGAGGACCAAGAGAGTAAAAGGCTTGTACACATATTTATTTCATTTTAAGGAAATCATGAAATCAGCGGTCACAATGGAAAGGGAAGATTACTTCGTAGAGCTTCCTGAGCAACGATGAGTAATTCTACGTAGTAGTGCCGGACCTTACCAGGCCGGTACGTGGCAGATATAGGGTTTCCCGGTTCCCGTCATCACTACCCGTGAGACACTCCTTTCGGATGTTACAATTATTTTATTGATAGCTTTTTTTTAATTTTTGAACAGTCCACGAAGGCTGAGGCCTAAGTACTCACGTACCGTTGGTGTCTTAAGTGTGGTGAGAGGCAGTTTGTTCACACGCGACTTAAATATTTGGAGACTGGAAGGAGAGGGAAAAACATCTGCGGTTAGCAGGTTTCCTGGTCTGGACACTCTAGAAACGAAGAAAGAGGGAAGTTCGGGGCCTCTTTAGTTGAACTGTAAAAGAATGCATAAAAGTTGCACTACGTGTTGCTCTGTTGGGAGCTGTCATAGGAGGAATTAAACTGACAAACTCCTATGAGCAGAAGCCGTGAAAATGCCTATAGGAAACCGACAGGTTCCCCACAGCTCGTTGTTGGGCAAGATAAGGAAGCTTTTCTGTAAACAGCTCTTCTTTGAATGGAATCGAGAATGCTAAGAGTTGTAGGGGACGCCATTCCCGAGACATGAGTACAATATTCTAATAGGGTCTAATTTTGGGTACATACAGAGTATACAGATTGAAAGAAGAGAAATACTTTCTGGCTCGAAAGAGGAATCCAAGCTTTTTTGAAGCTGCTAAGGCTATCGATGTAATGTGTTTGTGCCAGTTGAGGTTATTTTCAAAAGAAACGCCGCCAATATTGACTCTTTATTCTGTAGAATTTGGTCCCTCCTGTGCAACGGATGAGCATTGGCAGATTTTTTCGCGACAGTGAACATGACTGTGTTTTGAAGGCATTAAAATGAACAAGATTTCTGGCGCCCCAATACAAGATAAGTTTATGGTCTTGTGAGAGAAACATTCGCATTGACCTACGCTTGGTTTCTAAATCAGGCTTATTGACTGACTTGAGAAATTAGAGTGGAGGGTACTATGAATGGGACTGACTTTGGAAGAGAGAAGACCGTTGATGTGCAGAAGAAACAGAGTGGGTGCCAGTACTAAGCTTTGGGGCACCCCAGCATTAATTTAGTAAAAGCTGAAAAAATGACCATTAACAATAACCGATATACGTCGATTGGAATAAAAACTGGAGAGCCTGAAACAAAGCTTGGGTGGAAGACCGTAAGGAGGTAGTTTGTTAGGAAGCCCATCATGCCAGACCTGATTAAAAGCTTTAGATATGTCAAGAGCAACGATCTGAGATTCACCAAGAAATTCAAGGAACTTGTTCCAGTTGTGTAAGACAAAGAAAAGAAGATCAGCTGTGGATCTTGTGTGACGGAATCCATATTGTCTGTCATGTCAGATCTTGTGTTTTTCAAATACTTTAAGATTTGGGCATTAATTAATTATTCTATTACCTTACAAATAACTGGGAGAAGAGATATAGGTCTATAGTTTAAAGAGACAGTTTTGCATCCTTTTTTGGGCACACGTGCAGCTTTCCAGCTTTTCGAAAAATTGCCCGTGTCGTAACAAATTCGAAAGAAGCGAGTAAGAATGAATGTGAGCTCAGGAGCACATTTTCTTAAGACGATTGCTGATATGCCATCCAGTCCAGACGATTTGTTAGTATTAAGAGAAAAAGGATACGCTTAATCTGTTTGACTTTAGACATGATGTCGGACATTTTATAAGAAACAGGGGCAACTGTTGGAAGAGGAAAATTAATAGGCGGATCAAGCGTAGAAATGGCAGCAAATTGTTTGGCAAATAGTTCGGCTTTTTTTAGAGGTAGAATAGTATATTTCATTACCAGTACGGAAATGACGATTTTTCCGTGCGCGCGTGACAAATTCAAGTCATGCAAGAACGGAAAAATCCATTTCTGGACGTGTAATGAACGATATTTTTATTATACTTAGGTACCTGAAAACAATATATACAAAAAACATCGCAAAAAATGATTTAAGAAAATTGCGATTATTTATTTTTATTTTTAAAAAAGTAAAACAAATTAACGAAAAAAAATTACAAGCAAATTAAATCTAAGAAAATTAATTTTGTAAGGGACCGTTATGATTAATGGTTATATTTATTGTACAATTCGTATTATTGTTGAAGCTCAATCCCTTTTATATTTCTTTTTGTTGAACTAATTATGTTGAAGCGGAGTGTTCGTGTATGTTTTGGTTCTCTTGATTGACTGTTACAGATTTTGTAGTTTCAAGTTGCAAGGCCTAAACAACTTTTGGGATACTCCAATTTTTCTTTGTATGGACTCCTCTATATATCCTTCTGCTACATTGGAAGAAAGCCATCCTCCGTGTATTTTCAAAGTGAGCAAATCACCGCCGCTTTCTACCAACATGGTAGCCGAAGAACGCCTTAGCCCATGTCCGGTATATTCTTCGTGATTTTTTAGTTTTAAGTATTTTGCAACAAGTTTTGGAATACCACTGATAGTATGGCACCCAACATGTTGAGCGTAACATCTTTGGTTTCGGTATGCAACAAATAATCTTTGTTTTGAAAGTTTTGAAAGTTTTTGCAATTAGGGGTAGTTTTTACCCCTAAAAAATTAAAAGCGACCTTAAGCATAGTGTAGATTTTGAAGAGGAGGGTAAGCTTGATATCAAATTTTCATACAAATCTATGCATTTTGAAAAAATTGCCAGGTTTTGCACTTTTTTTAGCTTTATTTCCTTGACTAACTATATTTATTTTTTTTCTCTCCATATTAACCAACTCCTTTGCAACATTTTATGGTGAAAAATACGTCCACTCTTTATTGCGGTCAAAGACTGATAACCGCATTTTTAAAACGATATTACTGTATAACAAACCGGGTGACAAAACGTTATCTGATTAAGATTAATATGAGGAGTTAAAAATGAAACAAATCCTTCTCTATGACAGGTTAATGCGTCATTATTTATTCTTTCGTGACATATCCATTACTTACAAAGATTTGTCTGTAATGTGGTAATATCTTATAATAATTTGTCAGATCGAAGTGTGTTCCTATAAAGAAAAAAATTAATCTTTCTGATTTTCTGCTTTCTCTATTAAATTAATTCTTTATTTTATTTTATACGATAAAACACACCCTTGCAAATTTCTAGGGAAAGCGTAGTAAAGCCATAAAATGAAGACATCGTTATAATAAGCAGGCTTTTTGATAGATATTTGTGTACATCTTTTTAGTGTTTGGCAACTACAGTGTGTGTGTAGTGTGATATATAGAAAAATGAAGGCAAAATTGTATAATTTAATTATTTAAAATGTTTCTTTCAGCTTTAAGCTCAGGCTACATAAAAAAAAAGAGTAAAAAAAAGTTTAGCAGATATCTGAAAATTTTAAATGGAAGGGATCTGACAAATACTTACATAAAAAGATACAGCCAGATATGCGTTGCTTTTTTTTAAACAATGGGAGAAGCCTAAAATTCACTATTTTGGTTGTCTAAGTTTCCAAATAAATTTTAAAAATAAATGGTAAATTGGGAATTTTTAAGCTCGAAAAAACATTTAAGCTCAATACTTGGCTTTTTAGCAATATGGAAAAAATAAATGTTTATTACTATAGCAATAATTATTGCAAACGGCTAATAATTTGTGAAATATAGGGTATTATTGGTATTAATAGGTGTGTAAAATTTCAGCCAGATTGGTTTAGTAGTTTATGAAAAAAGCCTATTTTTTATCCCAGAGATGATATATTTAAAGAACTGTTGTTGCTCAAAAAATGATCCTAGAACTGTTTTTAAAAGTAAAATGGATTTTTGAAGGCTTCAACTTCAAGAATTAATACAAAAAATTAATTATTTATTTGAAAATTGTTAAAAAGGCAGTTTAAAAAATAGTTATTTTTATAGTTATAAACATTTAAAATAACTTTGTTATTTTAAGATAAAAAAAACTAAAGAGGATGGAAGACGAAATTAAATTAAATAATAAATATAAGCGATAGAAAAACTTAAATCAATATTTTTTACAACTTATTATACAGTATTTTATTAAGAGTGTACTAATTAACTTTATAATAAATATTTTACGCATAAGTAGGAAATAACTAAATGCATCCGAACTTTACCTGTTTAACTAATTTTATTCGACAAGCAACTTTATCGTGCCAAAAAATGTCGAATATTAGTTTTTGTAAAATATTTTAAATAGCTTAACTATTTTGCAGGAAAATAATAATTAAATTTCAGTTGCTTGGCTGGGCTAATTTTAAAAAATAAAGCGGATTTGAGTAAAAAATTAAAGGACTTTTAAAACGATTTGCTACATGACCTTTCCATTTGAAAAAAAGCTGATGTGCTCTCTTGGCACTAGACTACGTGACCAGAATATTTTTTTGCCAAAAAGTAGTTTTTGTTTAAAAGTTAAGAAAAAGGATTTTAAAAACCCTACTGTATATTTTAAAAATCAGTAATTTAGGCGGTGTATTTGCATAAAAAAATTTACATAAAAATTATATTTTTGAAATTAGGATTTAAAATATATTTTTATAGTTATAAAATTTAAAGTAATTTGTTATTTTATTATATATATATATATATATATATTATATTAATAATAAATATATAATTAAATATATTATTATATTATTATATATATATTATATATATATAATATATATATATATATATATATATATATATATATAAATATATATATATATATATAACTATTTATCTCCAACAACTTACCAAAACAGGGGACCACTGTGATACAACAGCATGGTCAGGAGTAAGAAGACCTACAAATTTATTAAAATCAACTACCATTATTACCAATTACGTATTAAAACATTATAACCAGAGTTAACCACAGGTCTGTATTAAATTATAGTGTTTAAAGTAGGCATTTGATGTTTAACCTCATCGTACTATTTTTTTGGTAAGTTCTCTCTAAGGTTTAACCAATAAATACCTAAATTTCTAAAATATAAAATGTCAATACCACTTTTCTACATATTAGTTAAATTAAAACATCTTTAATATAAACGTTATTAACCAAACACTTCTAATAATTTCCAAAATTTCATTTGTAAAATAAGTCCCAAATACTATACTTTTTCAAAACTTGCGGTAATAATATAATTTTTGATATGTCTCAAATAAATTTTATCTGTTTTTTATGTCGTCGTTTTTGTTTTTTTTTACGGAATATAGGTACACCATTTTAATTTTTCTCATAAAACATGTCTTTATCAATATTTGTAAGATTTTCCAAAATTTTAGCCATCATTACAGAGTTATGCGTTATAAAAAACCGTGCATATTCGGATCTGCGAAAGTGACTAGCAACGATATAAGTACCTGTAATGATCTACCGTAAATTTGAAACATATCTCCATTGTAATATCGGAGCTGTTTAGTGGCCTTTGGTGGTTTCAATGCAGCCAATCCACCATGGGTATGGCCAAAGATAATACTACTACGAATAGATGGTTCATTTAAATGGGGCGTTTTGAATCAGTTCGAAGATATCAATGCTTCCGTAAATGCGAATAAAATTAAGTCGGTAACCCCTGCCCCAGCGAAACAAACCGTGCGACATTGCCAATGTCTGTCGCTTGTACCTTATTCAGAACACGAAGTAGCGAAAGCGGGCGGCTAAACGGATTGTGTTTTTTCTAGTCGCGTTTCATCACGCCAATAGTAAAGGCCTGCCGGCAACACTGTTTAACTTTCGTTCAAGGATAGCGCGAAAATCTCTCGATGGACATCGGCTCGCGTTAGCCAAAGTCCATTAGGGGTATCAAAAATATAGCATTGAATGGTTCATCTTATCCGTAGTAGTATTATCTTTGGTATGGCGTGTCAGTATACATCAATACTTCAATATAAAAATCGATTTATCTTATTTGTCAAGCATAAACATATAACCCGCTAACGCTTACATTAAATTTAAATTGTTCATATTTTTTTAAACCCAAATTACATCAACAATTTGTTTATGCGAAAGTTAACTTTATATAAATATTTAAAAGTATTTTCTAACGTTCCTTCTTGCGGCAAAAAACAAACTTCTTTAGTGCGGTCAAAATCATAAACATTTTTCAAAAACAATATGAAAGCGTGACAAACGAGGCGACAAAACGTTATCTGATTAAGATTAATGTAAAGAGTTAAAAATGAAATGGATCCGAGTTGTGACAGGTTAATGCGTCATTATTTATTATTTTTGGACATGTCCATTGCTGCAAAAAGTTTATCTGTGACGTGGCGATGCCGGATTATCATTTGTCAGCACGAACTAAGTTACAAACTTATCAACAGAGAAAATATACTTTTTTTAAGGTTTTGTCGTGGTTTTATTACTCAACCTGCGTTAAGGATATTTTCTTTTTTAAAAAGGCCTAAAGATGTTGGTTTGCAAAGCATAATTAAGAATGTTTTATTATTAATATGTTTTTTAATAATTACTTGTTAATTTTTTTTCTCTTAAAAAAACGCTACCTTAAATATTAATTTACAACGGTAAAACGGTACAAAGCTTTATAAATTTATAAGCTTTGAAAAAAAAAGTTTGTAATATTTTTTTTTAAATATTTTTTAGACAGTTTATTTTCCTAGTGTTATTGATTGATAAATATTAAAGCTTATAAGGCATGTCTCAATAGTTTTGGCACCAACTAATTTCTTACATTTTTATACACAAAGGTAATTTAATTTAAAATATTATATTCTATAATAAATTGTATTATAAATAACAAAATTAACAAACAAATTAAGTGAAGGGGCGCGTGCTCCCCAACAAGGCGCAATTTCCTGCGGACATCCCACATTAGGTTTTGGACAGCTTTGACATCTATCTCTATAATTTTTCTGATCTACACCTTAATTGTTCCTCATTTTCAGCTTCTCATCCTCCATCGTCAACCTTTCTAGCCAAAAGTGCAAAATTTTTTAAAGAAAGAGCCTGAGAACAGTTAGGGGGGTTGTCGTTTCTTGGTACAAATGGTATGTTTTGAGTGTTTAGCTAATTTTTGGTTTCTCGTCCATAATGACATGATGCTAAGTCTGGCCAAAATATTATGTCATCTTCAGTATGATTCTCGTGTATAAGATCAGCCAATTTGGTCAAACAATTTAAAATATAGATCTAAGTATCTAGTGCTTCTCTACTTATCCTTCCCACGTCAGGCTTGAATATTCCTTCAGTAAAAATTGCTCACCCAACTAAAATTTTGTCTGCTAATTTAGCTTTTTTCTTAACGTTATTTCGGCACTCTTCTATATTGTGGGTATAAAAACCATTATTTCCTTTAATCTCTTAATTGCCTAAAGTAAAGTACCTTTCATCGTCCAGAATAATGATTATCTTGTTTGCACAACGATCCGCCTTAATGCTCGACAACATCGTGGTATCCGTGGGGTTGCCGTTTATTTTAAACATTTTTTTGTTTTCGATATTTTACACTATTTCTGGCCAATTCTCTTGAAATTGTGTCCTAGAAGTGCGATAATATTCTCGTTTTAATTTTCTCATGGATACCCCCACTTTATTCTTAGCCCTCATTACCAATCTATCTGTCCTTTCATGGGTAAAATCCTGGGTCTCTTAGTTTTTGGTAAATTAAAGCATGGTATTCCTTGCTTACATTCAGCCATTGTGGGGTAAATTGTACGGAGCAAAATATTTTGTTTCAAACATACTATTTCCGGTTTGGGCTTCCGCCCAACTAAAATGTAAATACTTTTCCAAAATTCTATTTTATCAGCTATTTTAAAGCAAAAAAGTTTTTAAATTAAATTGTCAAAATTAAGACAAGTCATTAAAGATTTTTTGTTTCCAAAACCATAAACTATTTTATCATTACCGCTTATTTTACTTAAATTGTGCCAAAACTTACGTTAAGCGCAAAATTTTAGCTTTAAAACCATAATACTAGGTGAGGAGAGATGGGTTTATGCTATTTTAGCTAAAACTTTATATCTAATTTAAAAACGAAAATTAATAGAAATAATTGTGGCACCTACCCTAATTAATATAAAAATATTAATTTTTTCTCAAAAAATATCCTTTAAAAATGTACTGTAGAAACACAAAAATTTAATATTAAGTCTTAAATTTCTAGGCAACCTTATTTTTAAAAGACACTTCGTATAGAAGGCAAAAGTGATGTTAGGAGACTTCTTTTTTTCGTTTAATGAAAGCAATCTTAAAAGCTAGAAAATACATAATATAACAATAAAATACTGACATTGGTTAGTTGTGGTTAATTCTGCTTATGACTTTTACATTCAGAATTCAGCCTAATTTGGTCAAATATATGTTGAAAAATTTCTGATTCGTAAAAATCTTTGTCTTAGTATTTGTTTAATGTTCTCTTATACTTTTATCTAATGGTCTGGAAGTGGTTAAAATTTATTTATTTTCAATTTGTTTGTTTGCAATAAAAACAGAAAATGACATTGAAACTACGGTTTTCTTTATATCAGTATAAGTAATTAGCAGATTTTAGTTTTTCTTTTAAAATATATAAACAAATATTTGTATAATGTTACTTTTCATTATCTGTTTTATTATTGCAGAAAAGTAAGCTACTATTCTTTTTCTATTTTCTAATAGTTATTTATAAATAATATGTAGCTTCAATAATTAAATTAAAATGTGATATATATCAATATGTAATATTTATTATATATACATAACTTATAAGTATCAGGATATAAACTCTTAATTTTAATTATACTTAACTTAAAATTTAAATTGACGCGTGTAAGACAAGCTTAATTATTAGAACTAAGTAAATCATTGGCAAGCTATTTTACAAATTTAATTGTTTGTGTTTTAACGTTATATTTAAAATCCCTTGCCAACTGAACCAATTTTTTAAGTGAAATTTCCAGACCATTAACACAAAAGGACAGCAACATATATTAAAAACATATATATTTCCACAAATAAAAATTTGTCGACATGCGTTTTAATAATAATTACAGAATAAACCAAAATGTTTTAGGATTTTAGCAAAGAAAACTTCTTTAGAAAATCAAAGAAAAGAACTTTTATATTACTATATACTTATAAGTACGGCGTAGCTTCAGTCTAAAGTTATTCTAGTGTAGAAAGTTGAAAAATTCGATTTTTTTTTTCATATTTCGATAGTTAAGTTTTTTTAAGAATATTTTTTTAAATGATTTTTCAAACTTCAAATTATTTTAAAAGTTATAGTTAAAGTTGTTGTTTAGCGCAATAAAGCTACAATTGAAAGTTCTGAGTTTTAAGCTTTAAGTGCTTTAAGGCAAAAGTGCTCGTCTTTTGGAGAGAAATTCGTTTAATATTCAATTTGCCAATTTGAGGTAGAAGAACGATATGTGCAGCCGAAATCGCTGACTAAGGAAATGTAAGTGATATGTACTGTTTTATCTGTTAGACTACCTGAAACTTAACATAAGACTTTAAATGCCTTAATTGACCGCTTTTCTTGAAAGTAAGCATGAATTTTCTTTCTATATCGCAAATCGAAATTTTTAATTTTTACTTTTTTTAAAAATATGGAAGAGTTAAAAAATAACTGAAAAAACTTCGTTTTTTTGAGAAAACTCCATTTTGCGAGAAAGTTTTTTTAATTTTTTTTCTGGTTCCTGTCATAAAGATATTTGTATATACTGATAAAAAATCTACCATTTTTTTTATTTTTCAGATGACCGAAAGAGACGGAATCGCCCTTTTTTCCCCTCTACTGCAAAATCGTGTAACTTTGTGAAACATGTTTTTTTGTGAATTTTTTAATATACAAATCCATAAATGATAAAGAAGTAGATAGGCAAAATATTAATTGTGGCTTCTAACTAGAATACCCCCTTAAATATTGTGGGGTTTGTCAGTAACACACAAATCTTCTTATGATACAGAACTGAAAGATTGTGTTATTTTAGCACATTTTGTCATCTTGTTTGGTAAATTTTAAGTGGTAATATAAATATATTTTTGGTACGGCCTAATAGCATGTTAAATTTAGAAAATATTCGATATTTTTGTTCAGGAGTATATAAATTGCGCCACCAGGTCGTCGGGACTACAGTTTGTTCTAAACCTAAATCATATGAATACCAACTTATAAATTACTACCGATATCAATGTATGTCATAAAATAGTGCACCGATGGTGCACTATTTCATGACATACATTGATATTAAGTACCTCATGTAAACATCTATTTGTTATAACAGCTTTGAACGAGGTGTTGTTAAGGCCTGCAGTTAAAAAAACCTATCGTCCAAGTTTAATGTGATCTTTGGATAACCAAATTTCTGTCTTCGGTAATAGGATATTTCTCAGTTTAAATCTGTGTCTTTTTCTTCCGGTGTGGCGTGGCGGTGGTTTTAGGATGACCTACTATACGTGAGGCGTCAACATTCCTTTTAACATTTACTTGAACTACAATCTTTCTAGTTATTAATAATACAACACTATTAAATTTTTATTAAAATGACAAATTAAATAAAATTATGCTTAAAACTTTAAAGCACTTTTTGTTTTGACCATATAATCTTAATGGGACATAAGCAAAATTAAATTAGATAAATCACTTTACTTATGCATATCTGATATCACAAAAAAATTAAGTAATAATTTTAATTTTGTGTAAAAAATACGGTTTTTGAGCATGCGCCTAAATTAATTCGCCAACTTTGCGCCACCGAAAATTGGCGCATTTATTCATCTCGCTCCCTAGTTTGCCTGTAACTTCCGCTCAGAGGGGTGAATTGTCGATTGTTGCCAGAAATTACGCGACTCTTCGGAAAATACATTTAATTTTTAGACAAACAGTTCGTTTAAAAGATATTTTTTATTTTTGTAAAATGAACAAGTACAATTGGTGTTATGATAAAAAAATAAATGCGAACATCCTATTTTGGTATTTGTTGTGATTAGTGATGTTGTGTGATAACTTATAGAAAAGTAATTTTATTAGAACAGTTGTTGGTTTAAACTATGTAATTATTGGATTGAAAGACATGAACATGTCAACTAGTTTGCTGATTTGGTTGCTTCTTTTTGAAAGTAAGTATAAAAATTATTTTAAGTAAAAATATTTTTTACTGCTTTAATTCTATAATTGCGTCATTAATTATTACTAAAAAATTAAAACATATGAAACAAACAAATATGAAAAAAATATAGAGCGTATAATAGTGCATAGGTAATAAATCTCATTCTGTGCTTTCATCTAGTTACTTATTAAGTCAGGGATAAGACAGTTTATATTCGTCATATTAATTTGCTGATGATGCTTCATTATAAATAAAAATACTTTATACCATTATTATTTAAGTATGCAAAAAATATTAATGTAAGGTTTAAACTGTGGAGGTTAAAGATATACTAATGGGTGTCTGGATTATTATTAAAACTTTTTTAATCGAAATAAGAGCGATATAGAGATATTTGTAGAGTCACTTTGCTTTTGACAAATATCATCGCCATCTATCGGGCTTACAACAAATTTTTAATTTAAGTATATGCTTTTTTTAAAAGTTTAGTTTTATATTTTAATATGTCGCAAAACCTTTTACAAGTTTTAAATTCAAGATTAATATATAATTAAGCTTTTTTTATTATTGTTTTGATACTGTGACAGTAAATTAAAGAAAGGGCCCTTTTTTTCTAAAAATACCTTTTCTGTGTTAGATTTTTTTTTTAAATATTGTTCCTTTTATTTTTTTCGTATATACAAATCTATCTATAATTATTTAAACAACAAAACTTATTCTGTGTTCTTTAAAACACCTTAAATTTTCCCTTTTGAATAAAAGTGGTTTTTTTCCCAAACAAAAATATTTTTAAATTTTTCCCATATAGGCGGATTCAGGGTTTTTGACAGGAATGCTGAAAAGATTTTGCAATGGGGCCGCTTCGGCCCTGTCCGAGGTATAGCTACTGAAATAATCAGCTCTAACCAGAATGTAAAGAAAAAAAAGAAGATTATTCTTCTTCTAACCAAAAATCGATAGACCACAAGCTTTCATATTGTATAAAAACTTTTTGGGAGTTTTTTTTAATATCAAATTTGTACATCCAATTTACCCGTACCAATTTAGACTTTTACTGTAACATATTTACCAAAATAGGGGAATTTTTTTTGTTCGATAATATTAAAATTTTAACTGCAACTCATAAACATTTTTTTGTTAAACTTAATGTTTATATGCAACGGTGCTAAAATTACGTAACCTACCTCTACCAAAACCATTTTTCTTAGACAAAATAAACTGCTGCTTACATCAACTGCAATAGGGTTTTTTTGAAATTTGAAATCATCATTATTCTTAAAAATAAAAAGACAATTTGGGTTTTTTACCTTTTGTAAATAAACTTTGGGAAAAAGATGTTATTTCATTTTAAAAAAAAATTTTTGTTTTTATTCTTCCGGTGACAAAACCTTGTCAAGGACGCCTACAAAAATATTTTTTGTTTTTTATTCATATGGTGTTTTGAGCCCATTTGAAAAAAAAATATGTTTTTCAGATTTTTGATGTCTGTGGTATTTCAAGCTTTTTTAAATTTTGTCATTTTTTTTAATATCCCTTTGTATTTGACGGTTTATCGTAGCAGTTAATTTTTTGGGATGTTTTCAAATGTTTATAAGTACCCTTTTTAATAGTGAGTTAAATTTTATTTGGGTAAAAATTATTTCCTAAAATTGCCGTGAGCCTAAATTCTGTATTAAATTTTATTTCTCTATATAACTTTTTAAAAATGAGGCAATTATCTAAAAACGTTTTTTTAGTTTTAAAAGAAATGGCATAGACTCGGGCGTAGAAAATGATTATTTTCTAAAGGGTCTTTTTTATTTGCCAAAAGATCATTGTCTCGCCGCAGGATTATTAATGCAGTTTTTCAAGTGCTTATATTGATTAGCTTTAAACACAGGTTAAGATTTTTATAAATGTAGATTTTAAACCCAAAAAAATATATTATACAGGGTGCTTCTCAAAAATCATGATCCAAAAAAATTTGCCGAGCAGCTTTTAGAAAATAAAGCATAGTTATAAATCCCGTTTAAAAATATGGGATAAGTTGTGCATTTACACAGAATATTGTATTGTAGGTACGTTTTTTTTTTTGGTTAAAAATTTTAACAATACAAAAATGTTAACTTTTCTGAAGTTTAGCGATAAATGCACTAAAATAATTTGCATTAAAAATCACCGGAGGCAATGATCCTCTAGCAAGTAAAATAGTCCTTGATAGAGCTTTTAGAAAAAAATCATATCCACGCCACTAAAACTGTTTTAAAAATTACCCCTTTTTTTAACAAATGATTACAATAATGTCGAACAGATAACAAAATTTTTTCAGAAAAATTCTGATCTTCATCAACAGTTGCTGGACAATATTTTGTGGACAAATAAACGAAAGACAGAATGACTGTAATTCTAAAATAAGAAAAAGTTATTAAGTAGCGGACATTTTTAAAATTGATTAGTAACATACTGCAGTCTTTTTGCAAAAATATATCCCCAAAAGAGGATATATTTTTTAAAGTGGCAGGGTTTCCCGGGGGTACGAATGAGACCATAAAAGAAAATAATTATCCCTTTAATAAAAACTTTATCTCAGTAAACTGCCTTATGCATAGAAATAAACGCTCACTCCCTTTAAAAAAACTTGTCAGACTTTATAGAGATGATCCCAACTTAGGAAAAAAGTTTTTTTCCTTGGGTATACAGCAGCCAACCTTGTGAGGAATATTGCCAACTGTTCACAACGACGGTATACTAACTGTTGTCAGCTAATTAACAGCTTAACAAGAATTAAAAATTTTCAGTACATTTGAAATGAGGTATTAGATGAATTTATATTTCCACGAGAGCAATTAACTTAAAGAATGGGTGGGTACAACTGTGATCGTATCTCAGAACACATGATTTACACTTATGATTGATGAATTTATTGAAATTATAAAATTAATCGTTTTAAAGTGCAAAAAGTATTGCTGAAAAATAAATGCCTGTTAAAAATAATAAATCTTACAAAGATATTATATTCAATTTCAAATTCATTAGATCTTGATGTAGACATTACTGAAGAAAGGACCTTTCGGGATGACTATATATGTGCAAGCTCTGAAGGGACATTCCTGAATGATAGATAACACTGAAAATTTAAATGACCTTTTTGGGAAATAACATTTTTGGCTTTTTGATGGGACAAAATTAAAGATAATTTATTTTTATAATTACACAAAAATATTTCCAACTTTCTAAATATACAAATAAATGGGGTACAAAAATTAGTAAAAATCTACTCTTTCTTGGTTTTTCAGTAAGAAACCAAAAGGTAATTTGATCGGTTTTAGGTTTAAAAAATAAAATTTATAACTGCAATGATAATATAATTAAATAGTACTTTTTTAGGTTTTAAAGATCTTTAAATTTTTTTTTTTCAGTTTTTTCTTTTTCCCAAACCCAAATGTATTTGACAGATTGCTATAATTTAAATATGCCTAATAAAGTCTAATAATGCATATGACTGTAGAGCAGCATTATATATTCTTAACTCGATTTTTATAAATTTTAAAATCCATATCTAGGAAATCTATCGGATATCTTATGTAATACTAGGAAATCTTAGGAAGTCTTGGGAATTCTTGGGTAGTCTTGGGTAGTCTTGGGAAGTCTTAGGAAGTCTTAGGATGTCTTAAGATATCTTAGGATATCTTTGGAAATTTTGGGAAATCTTAGGAAGTCTTAGAATATCTTAGGAAATCTCTGGGAAGTCCCGATTTTTCGGGGAGTCTTAAAGATCTTGGGAAGTCCCTGAAATCTTTGTACACCTTGATGACTAGTGGTTTACCCTCGGTTTTCTCTATTATCTTTTGAGCATAATGAAAGAAACAAATGAGCATGAAAAGTTAGAAAAATGAATAGGTTAACTTTTTTTCAAATGGAACACCCTGTATATTTTTATTTAGAATAAAAGCTATTTTCATCCCCTTTTCAAAAATATATAGTTTGTTTGTATTTCTTTTAGCCGTATTGAAAATATTTAAGTTTTTGATTAAAAATCAATGGAAAATAAAAATCAGCATTGCCTTGGAAAACAAATGACTTGCTTTTGTTTATAGTTTTGACACACCTTGACACGTCTTGATATTTTGGCGTCGCTTCATTTACATTAAAAAATACTTAACTATAGATATACAAGATCAAACCGAAATAATACGTCTTTTCAACGCAAATAATGGAAACATCTTGCAAGTTCGCTATGAATATCACCAACGTTTTCCCAAGGGTAATAAACTTTAACAAGAAATTCTCGATCCCATTAAGCCCATATACGGCAATTTAAACGTCAATTCGGTATTTGTGACGTAATCCGTTTGCCTGTTTGTTTTATTTTAATAGTATAAAGGCTAAATTTTTTAAAATGTTATACATTACAGTTCTAATATTAAGTGCATATCAAAATAGTTTTTAAAAGTTGAATATTTAAAAAAATAATAAAATAAATCTACCTTCCGGGCAAAATGGGCAAACGGGATGACGTCCAAAACATAACCTGTATCTGCGGACAAATAGTAAAAATCGAGCACTCTTTCTTAAGTTTACACCCTTGCGTTTTCCCGGACAGGGAATACCTTCGAGAAACTCGATAACTGATATTGTTCATCGGTTTAGAGAAACAAAAAGGTTAAAAGAAAAACGAGAACAGGGGCTGCAAATGAAGAGCAAAGATTTAATATTTTGCTTTATTTTAAAAGGTAAGTTTTATTTTAGGAGTAACAAAAACAAAATCTAAGCGATATAACTTTTTAGAAAATCCCGAAAGTTCAATTCCTTCCGTTTCAAATTATACAACAAAATCCTGGGAAAAATTCACAGTACATTGAAGAAACCTAATTTTCATCCCTACAAATTTTTGCCAGTTCAAAATTTAACCGACGCTCATAAGATTGAACGACTTAATTATTGTCAAGAAATGATTCGTAATCTTAAAACGATGGAAATTTTTTTTAACAACATTTTTTTACTGATGAAGCACTTTCACTACGGCGGGGATGTATAATAGAAAGAACAAGCATATTGGGCTGAAAACCTTCACAAAATCCAACCTGTTGATACAAGGACGTAGGTCTCTTCATGTTTGGTGTGGCATGTTGGGCAGTAAGGTTATGGACTAATAATTTTTGAAGGACCTCTAACGGGAGATAGGTATCTGCATTTTATTCAAAATGAGATCGAAAATCTCTTAAAGACATTCCTCGTCAGCAATCAGAAACATTTCTGGCACCAGGATGGGGCACCCCACACAATGTTGACCAGTAACTCAGTATCTTAGCGAAAAATACGAATTTGGATGGAAGGATGGCACTATTAGATGGCCGCCCAATAGCCCGACTTAAATCCTCTGGATATATTTTTTGGGGTTACCTAAAAATAAAATTATTACGAAAGGCCAGAAAATATAAACATATAAGACAAAAAAATTGAAAATGAAATAATGTTACTTAATAGGAACCGGTCGAATTTGTTTTCAACGCGATTAATCGTAAGTTGAGGAGAAACATTTTCAAGTGCAGAAAATGGTGGAGGTCACGTCGAAAATTTGTGAATATTTATACTTAAAGTTCGTAATAAATAAATCATTTGTTTTCTAAGGTAATGCTGATTTTTATTTTCATTGATTTTTTATTAAAAACTTAAATATTTTCAATACGTCTAAATGAAATACCAACAAACTATATTTTTAAAAGAGGATAAAAGAGCTTTTTATTCTAAATAAAAATATACAGGGTGTTCCATTTGAAAAAAGTTAACTTATTCATTTTTCTTAAATTTTGATGCTCATTTGTTTCTTTCATTTTGCTCAAAAGATAATAGAGAAAAAAGTATGAAACTTTATAAAGGAAGTTTTTTTCTATCGTTTTTTAGTTATAGTTGTAAATGCGTGTCAAAAATATAAATGAAAACCCTGTACATATCTTTAAGAGACGAGATGAAGCCTGGTATGGAGATAATTACCTTAAGTATATACAATGAAAGAATGTAGTATTTCAAAGAGGTTCAAACATGTCAATAATGTGTTCTTTTTTTTTCTTTTAAGGCTTTATATCCAGGCGGTCTCTAAAAACTTTATAGAAACCGCATTTTTATACTTGTCTTTATTCCTGAAACCAAAAATAAATTATTCGGTTGAAGAAGAAGAATTTAGTTGCCATTTATTCAACTGACACATTATTGTTTTTATATAAAATAAAAATGTCTATTGGAAGAAAATATTTTTTGTATCGAGTGCGAGTTTGTTTATTTCTTAACTGCGCAGTAGATTTTACGGGTAAGATATCTTTGATATTATTTTGTCAATATAAGCACAAAATCGATAACTTGGTCAGGTATAAATTCAATAAGAAATTTCAAAATTTTAAACGTCTTTGCTACCGAAATTTAGCTCATCTTGATAAACTGGTGAACTACAATTTACTACCAGATATTATGCAAAGGCAATTTAAACATGATGTGTTTTTGAGACACCCTGTAGAATTATTTGGTTATTATCAGGGTGTCCCGTAATTAATTGGACATAGGTTAATGTAGGATACCTGAAACGAAAATAAAGCGTTTGAGCTCAAAATCGCTTAGCAAAATGTTATTGGTTTTCGTTCTACAGGGTGTTCTAACTAATTTTTTACCAAATATTTATTGAAATATATCGGAATTCACTGGACAGATTAAAGTGAAATTTGGTATACTCTTATTATTTGGGATAAGGAACACGAATATGATATCTATTTGGCCATTACCACTAGATGGCGCCACATACAACAACATTGAGTGATTAACATGGTCATAACTTTTCTGACTTTCCTGTACGCACATTTGCGAGTGAAAATAATAAATCAGCATTTAATTTTAGGCAAAAAGGTATACTTCTTTGATTTCCAAAAAGTAGACCGTTTTCGAAATAAACGCATTTTTTTATTAAGGTGCGCATAAACAAATTATTATCGGCTTTGCCTAGGATAAAAACATCATAACTACGACCTGTCAAGGTGAAGTATTAATAAGTAAGTCTTTAATTTGGCTATAGTTCGTGTTCTTGTTGTGTTATTTTCGTTTAAAAATACCACGTCACAATGATTTTTCTAATGCTCAGATGCGGGATATGGTATGTGTGTATGCCCAAGAAAATTTTTGTAGTCGAAGATCAGCGCAGCGTTTTTTAGATCTGTATCCGGATAGAAGGCAGCCAAATCATCAAACATTTAAAGCATTGTACGATAGATTTGGCGAAACGGGCTCATTTCGTTCAAAAAACGTAAATGCGGGAAGACCAAGGATAATTTGAGCGGATATGGAAGATGAAATTTTGGTTCGTGTTACCGAAAATCCTGAAACCAGCTCAGGACTAAGGCGTACTAAGGCAGCCACTGGTGTAGGCAAATCTTCGGTGTCCAGAATTATACGCGAAGAAAAACTGTATCCGTATCACTCCACTCCAGTTCAGAATCTTCTTCCTCAAGATTTTCCTGCAAGACTCCAGTTTAGTCAATTTTTCAGAGAGCGCCAATTGAATGATCCATTTTTTTGTAATAACATTTTATTTACGGATGAAGCCACGTTCACAAGGAGAGGTGTTTTAAATTGGCGTAATAATCATATCTATTCGATGGAAAATCATCATGCGAACACCATTTTCAACATGAGTTTTCAATAAATATTTGGTGTGGTATCTTTGGGGATTGATTGTGGGACCGTTTGAATTGCCAGCTAAGCTTGATGGAGAACGTTATCTAAATTTCTTAAGGAATGATCTACCCATTCTTCTAAAAGATGTGCCCTTAAATTTAAGACTTGACAGTTGGTATATGCTCGATGGTGCACCGGCACATTATTTACTGCAAGTCAGAAATTAGTTGGACGATGGTTATCCTCATAAATGGATTGGTAGAGGTAGTGAATATCCGTCGCCTGCGCGTAGTCCTGATCTTAACCCCTTAGATTTTTATTTTTGGGGCTACTTGAAATCACTTGTGTATAAAAATAAAATAAATAACCGTCAGGAATTGTGGAAAAAGATTGTGGAAGGAGTCAGTACCATCAGGGCCCAAGAAGAATTATTATTTGGAGTCAGGCAAAATTTAAATAAAAGAATTAGACAATGTGTTCTAGTGGATGGTGAACATTTTGAACATTTATTATAATCATTAAAACTTTGTTCATTTAGGTAGATTTACTTGCTTTCTGTCTATTTTAATTTTTATGGAAACCACACTTTACAGATAATGCTAATTTTTATAAATTTAAATCGCAACATGTTTATAGGACACTTGGAAAATACCTTAAATTTTTCCAAAAATTTACCGTAAAGGAAATTAAGTACAGGGTGGCGCCTTTTTGATGAATTTTTAGGGTGTTGGACTAACTACAAGAAATATATTTACACTATTGGAATTTATACGCAGTTACTTACCTACGCTGTCACCCGCCGCTGGTGTATCAGTCGTTTGCCCAGCTTTACTTGAGGTTTTCCTTAGATTTCTTTAAAAGTACATATAAAGTATGTAGTGCCAATAAATAGTTAATTTTATAAGGAAACAAAGAGTTAAATAGAAATCTCATTAAAAAAGGCAACTTTGGGTTATATCTTTAAAACAGTAACCAATAAAAATAACTAAGTACGCCTGTAAATTCAACATAAAATTCTACATAAATATGCTATTTACCATACCCACCACGTAAAAAATGGAGAATTTTTTTATGATCAACTTTAAGTAAATTTTTTCTTTTTAATTTATTATATTTTTTTACATTTCATTATTTATAGTACTGAAAAAAGATAACAACTTTAGTAAAACCACAGTATTTTAAAATTATAGTTTTTTTTTCTTTTATCGTTTAAAGTTTAAAAGCAAGCACAACTTTACTGCTGTGCGATTTTGTTACAATATTTTATAAAGTTAAAAAAAATATAATTTGTATTAAACACATTAAAATTATTGCAACCATTACTTTTTGTATATAAATTATTATCTAAATTAATAAAAATATTTTAAACTATCTAAAATAGATCAACCAAAGAGACACAACCAATCATCAATTAGCCCGGTAATCTTATTTTCATGGGATCCTGGACTCTGTTACAAGATCCCCACAATAGGAGGATTAGGGTCAGGTAAATTTTCATAGCATAATTATCTTGAATAATAAATTATCCCCTGGTATCCCAAATATTACGCTTATTATTATTTTAGCAAAAACAGATTAATAAAATATGCTTTAATGACTAAGGTCAGCCACAAATTTAATATTATTAAACTTCTGCCAAAATAATTTGTTATTTTTTATTAACTAGGTAAATTGAAACAATATATGCGCTATAATATTATACATATTTTAACATAATAACACATTATTAAATAATTGATATTGTTACAGACTTTAAAAATATATGTCTTGTTTATAGAATTGTAGTACGTGAACTGTCCTTAGGGCGCTGGGAGTCATCTATTTTGCACTTTTCTTGGATCCTGTATTAAAATATTTTTTAAGTTAATTTTAGACTTTTCGATCCTTTTTCCGTTACTATAAAAGGCGATAGGAAGCTTTACAAGAGTCAGAGTTAAATCGATTGCCGAGCCGCTCACTTAAAGACAATGACGATTTAACGGTTAGCATAGTTAAATCCCATTGTTGTTGTTATAGTGTTAGTGTTACCATGTTACCATCTCTGGGTGAATACCAGCAATCGCCTTAGAAAAATAAGGTAACCATGTAACATATTTATTTGTGCACAGCATAACTAACAGGCAGCACGATCTCTCCCTGGCGGCACTTCTGATATTTTTAAGCACAAAACACAAAAGAAACGATTATTTATCATTCAAATAAAGGAGACAGATCATATATCAGCAAAACGTTGGCGTTGGCTGAACCTGCGTGATAAATATGACCGTATTTTCCCGCCTATTCATGAAAGCGTGCTGCTTTTTGTTAGTTATGCTGTGATACCAGTATGATACCGGTATGTTGTGGTAACGTAGAAAAAATTTGGTATTTAAATTTAATTTTTTTTAGGAAAGTTAGAAAGCAGTATGCGTGCATCATGTGCTTAAAAACAGATCAAAAACGCTTTCTTCCAATTATAGACCAACACTCATTTTTTCGTCATTTGTAGCGAAAGGAAAAAATCATTAATTCAGGAAGGAAATAACCCAAAGTTGCCTTTTTTTAATGAGACACCCTATATATTATTTGACTATTCGATTCTTAATGAAGTAACCTTGCTATTATTACCACGCACTTTATATTTATTTTTAAATAAATTGTTTATTTATAAAAAAATTTAGAAAAACCTTATGGGATTTAAATTTTGCACACCCTGTATATAATCTACATTGCAATAAAATCATTGTTAAGTTAACTGCTTTTTTAAAAATTATAATTATTTTTTTAAAATTATTAGCTAATTGCCCCTGATTTATTTATTCGTAATTTTAATTAACTAAGCATGCATTAGTAAAATGCAAGTTTGCTTAGGAACAAATGGTCGCTGCAATATTTTGTATATTTAGGCAAGAAAAAGAAATAATATACTGCCAGCTTTTCAAGTTGCTAGCATTTAATTTTAATGAGATATAGTTTATAATTTCTGAAATATATAATTTTATGAATTTTATATTGAGAGCGCAAAAAACTGATATTTTAAGATGTATTTCGCTAGATATTAAGAAAGACGTCAACCAAGCATTAATACTTTTAAAAGACTAGATAAAAACCTAGTTGTCTATGGTATCGTTAAAAACAGAATAAAAAATAATTAAATAAATGATAAATGACTTACAAAATATCCAAAAATAATCAAAAAGTAAGTAAGAGTAATAATTAAGGAGTACAAAATTGAATACTAATGTTCAGGTTCCTGAGGCGTTTTCATAAGATATTAAATTAAAATTTGTGTGAGGGGTTATTTGGAACGAGAAATTGAAATCCGTTACGGATTCGCTATACCTTGCAGAGGGCGCCACCTGCGGTATATTGCATGTTTAAAATACCAAAACTTTTTGTACCCCTGTATAATAAAGTTCTAGTAAAAAATTTAATTATCCAATCTTTTCTTGTAAAAAAGTATTCTTAGTAAATGTCGCCCTGAGAATCCGTTTATTAGATATCTTAATTTTAAAATCTAGATAATTCTTTCTCAACAAATTGGCTGACCTTGGGCACCAGTAACTTTTTTCGTACTGTCAAAGTGACAAATTTAAATGCTTTGACGCTCTTAACAAGCTTCTAATTACTCCTAAAATAAATCTATATTTTTAATTACATATTTGTATTTGGATGTTTTCTTACAACTTATAAAACGATAATGGCTCATAGATCAAGAAATGTACCCTTTCCCGAAATGGCGGATATGGTTTTGATGTTTGGTAAGATTTGAATATTATTGTAAACAGTAAATACCTGTCAATTCTCAACTAGGAAAATGTGACTCCAATGCTAGTTTAGCCGCTAGACCCTATGCCCAGACATTCCCAAACCGATTTCATCCAAAAAAAAAAAAAAATTAAATTTAAAAAGTTTCAGCGAAAGACGGAAGGGTAATTGCGGCCGACCTCGTGCGGTTCAACCAGGGCAAGAGAAAGAAATTTTAAGAATTGTCGAAGAATCACCAAATATTAGTACTAGGGTTTTGGCTGAACGGGTGAGAAATATTGGGAAAACCGAGATACCGTGAAATGAATAACAGAAATGTGGATTTTATAAGAGCGATTCTGTTTACTGACGAAGCCACGTTCACGAGAAACGGCATGACAAATATCCATAACGCCACATATGGGCTGAAGAGAATCCTTGGCCATAGTTGAGAACATCATCAAGTAAATTTTAAAGTCAATTTTGGGCAGGTGTTGTGGATAACTTTCTTTTAGGACCTGTCATTTTAACAGATAATTTGACTGGTGATTCATTTCTGTTGTTTCTACAAGAAATACTGCCCGATTTGCTTGATGATTTGCCTCTAAATTTAACACAAAATCTTTGGTTTCAACTCGACGGTGCTCCGGCTCATTTTGCTATAAATGTTAGGAACTATTTACATCAAGTATTTCCTAATCGCTGGATTGGTCGGGGTCGAGATGCTCCTGTTCCGTGGCCACCAAGTTCACCCGACCTTACACCTTTGGATATAAGAAATACTTACCTAAAGTAAAAAATGCCGGGTATGTTACCCTTGGATTTGCAAGACAAAACCATACAACCTTTAGTCATTTTGTTACGATATCATAAGTAACAAACAATAAACACACAAAATTATAGTCACAATTTAATAAACACTAATCACTAAAATAAGATTTTTATCAATCCAAAAAACTTCTGCAACCTCAAAATAAAATCACACAAAGCAAAACAATCGAAACTAATACGACGCAAAGGGCACAAACCACAATGAAAATGACAAATGATGAGACGACGACGGTTGATGGTACAGCGCGGATATAGTTTCATACGCGCCGCGCGCGCCGTTGCACCAAAAACGATACTCCTGCTTTCATAAAAGTATAATGTGTTGCCCAACTACACACTGATTTATCAGTGTGTAAGTAGGCAACACATTAAATTATAATATATAAACGTATAGCGAATCCGTGAACGGATTTCAATTTCTCGTTTCAAAAAACCCCTCACACCAAATTTTAATTTAATATCTTATAAAACACTCGACTTACTTCAAAAAAACGATTTTATATTTCTCATTTTGACGCCCTGTATATTGAATACCGAGCGCCCAATTAAAAAATGACGTAACAAAAGTCGCATTATTTTGGTCCACCCTATATGTGGCCGGCGGATTGGCCTCTTTTTTCCGGACACCCTGTATATATACAGGGTCCTGCAGCTCACCTCCCTTCTTATGTAGCTCTTTTATTATTCACTGTAAAATTTTCATATCTTGCAGACGTTACCTTTAACCTACGGTGCATTCCAGAAAAATAATTTTGGCTATACAGGGTGTCGCAAAAAATGTGACGTCACGATGGTGCATTTTTAAATGGACCACTGTGTATTTTTATATATTTAGGTACTCTTATAGTCAACTATCTTCCTCTAAAATTTTGTCAACATCGGCTCAATAATTTCAGAAAAAAAATATTAAAAAAAACTGTTTTGCACTATTGTATTTAAAAATGAATAAAAATACCCACAGGGGCTTGATTAATAGAATTAAACAAGGAACTATTAAGTAGGGTTATATCAGTCGCTTATGTCATGTTTGGTTAATTGAACTGTTCAGGGCGTCAAAATTTAGTGTCAAACTCTTCAAATTTGAAAGCACTTTATTTTTCTTATTTTAAATACGACCCTGTATTTTTTTAGGTCGTTAGATGTAGAATTAAAAAACAAACATTTTTCTAATTATAACCCTACCGAAATTCCTAACATTAAAAGTAATTCGTTGAAAACTCATTTTGCATGTATTTTAATAGTAATACCATTGAATAAAAATGATAGGTGGCTATGAAAAACAATTTTGTTGACATTGGAGTTTATTTAACACAAAATATTAGTTTGACATATTATAAAAATTCAGTAAATAATTATTATTTATTAACTGAAATAAAATTAATTAAAAAAAAACCTTTAAATGTTAAATAAACCTAATTTTTAATTTTTAATACTTTTGGCTAACATTTATGTAACTTTAACCAATTTCTAGGTAATAATTAACGTTATTAGGAAACTCTTATGTCAATAAATTGTTTTCATAGCCACCTATCATTTTTATTCAATGGTATTACTATTAAAATACATGCAAAATGAGTTTTCAACGAATAACTTTAATGTGTTAGGAATTTCGATAGGGTTATAATTAGAAAACTGTTTGTTTTTAATTCTACATCTAACGACCTAAAAATATACAGGGCTTGTATTTAAAATAAGAAAATAAAAGTTCTTTCAAATTTGAAGAGTTTGACACTAATTTTGGACACCTGTACAGTTCGAATTAACCAAACATACATAAGCCTTATAACCCTCACTTAATAAGTTCCTTGTTTAATTCTATTATCAAGCCCTATGGGTATTTATTCATTTTAAATACAACGTAAACAGTTTTTTTTAATATTTAATTTTTTTCTCTGAAATTATTGAGCAATGTTAAAAAAAGGAGATAGTATAGGGAGCTATAAATATAAAAAAAATACACAGTGTTCCATTTAAAAAAGGCACCATCGTGATCACACTTTTTGCGACACCCTTATAACCAAAATTATTTTTAAATCACCGTAGGTTAAAGGTACGTGCAAGATATAAAAAAATTTTCAGTGAAATAAAGAGCTACATAAGATGGGAGGTGACTCAAAACCCTTATATATATACAGGGTGTCCTATACAAGAGAGAAAGCAGATTCCTTAGGTCAAAATAATGCAATTAACGTAAACTTGCCTTATCCAAAAGTTGATAATAACTAAGATACAGGGTGTTAAACTTTTAATTTTGTTTTCGTTTTTTTTGTAATAATTTCTTAACTAAATGACATAGCGGTACGAAATTGGGGATTTGGGGGTTTTTTAAGGCGAGAAATTCAAATTTGTCTATATTTTTATTATTGATAATAGAGGGCGCCAGCTCCGGCCTACCCCACTTGTTTAAAATGGCATAACTTTTTTTAAGCTTAGTATATTGACATGTTTATTAAAAAAGAAGTGACTATAGTTCGTGTTGCTTCAAAAATGTATACTTTATTTAGGTCTCTAGGAGCAAATGTTTTCGAGATAAACGCACTTTAAAGGAACCCGCAATTTTCCTATGGGAAATGGGTTTCAACCAATTGTTTTCAAACTTTGCAGGATAATAGTTTTTAACATGCTGATTGAAAGTCTCCACGGGCACAAAACCCGAAAACCCCTCTAACCCTCCCAAAATCACCCTCAAAAGTCTCCAAATCCCCAGTGACCTCTAAGGCTGTTTAAGGCTGATTTTAGGGGGGTTAGAAGTTTTCGGTTTATGCCTGTGGAGACTTTTCATCAGCATGTTAAAAACTATTACTCTCAAAGTTTGATAACAATTGGCCGAAACCCATTTTCCATAAAGAAAATTGCGGTAAATGCGTTTATCTCGAAAACATTTTCTGAAATAAATGAAGAATATATTTTGACGCAGGCGAAGAATTATAGTAACCTCTTTTAATAAACAGGGTTTACTAACTAAAAAAGTTATGCCACAAAAAGTGGGGTAGGTAGCTGGCCCTTAATTAAACATTAAAAGATGGACAAATTTAAATTTCGCCTCAAAGAACCCCAAATCCGAATTTGTACCCTATATCTTGTAAAAATTATTACGAAAACGAAAACAAATTAAAAGTTTAACACCCTGTATCTTTTTGTTAACTTTCGGATAAGGCAGAGTTTATTAATTCTTATTTCGACCTAAGGAATCTGCTTTGCTCTGTGTCCCATTATTCTGGGATACCCTATATATATATATGTATATGGCTAGTTCTCAAAAAAATCGAAATTGATGTCCTTAATGATTTGTACAGGAGGGGATCGTCAGTTATATATAAATAATTTTTTTAATGAAACTACTTTACTAGGTGTATCAAATCACGAAACAAATCACCTTTTATTGATTAATAGAAAAACATACGTTCAAAAAGTACCTCGAAAGTCATTCCCTCACTATTCCCAACTGTTAAATTCAAATGGAATCTTAAACTTAAAAACAAACAATTTCTTAGAAATTGTTTAATATATTATTTTTAACTTATATTTGATAGTATTGGCTGTAAGTACAAAAGTTTATAATTTTGCAAAAGTGAATGGAAGTATTATTAAATATATTTTAAAATTTGTCCTTAAAAAACTTTCATTTCCCTCACGTTTTAAAACAGCGTGATTGTCGCAAAATTTGGAACTTTACCGAATCCCGTTTTTTTCTTTTAGAAGTTAACAACCTGGTAGTTACCTCAATCAAAATTGGAACGTTGGTAAAAAATGTCTTGTTAAAACAATGTTAGTAATGTATATTTTTTAATATTACATTTTTAAGAATCATTCCCTCACGTCATTTTTAAAAAGGTAACCACTTATTTATACAATATTTATAGCATATTTGTATATGTTTCCGGTAGTACTAAAGTACTTTACAATATATAGAACTAAGGTTATGTTGCCGAGTTAATGACAATATTTCGTCGTTTCTCATTCCCTCATCGTCATTCCCTCATAATTTTTTTGATGAGGAATGATCATAAGTGAGGGAATAATGTATTTTCATAAATAACCTAACTTTAGATATGGAATTGTAATCACATTCGGGGAAACTTTACGCTAGTGTCCATTAAAGAAACAATTTGATTTTCCAGCATGGCAGGGCGACTGCGGGACTTAAAACCTTTATAGATTATTAATTAATTTATATTCAACAATACATGTTTTATAGATTTATATACTGAATTCTGTTATTTTGCTTTATAATATATATATATATATATATATATATATATATATATATATATATATATATATATATATATATATATATATATATATATATATATATATATATATATATATATATATATATATATATATATATATATATATATATATATATATATATATATATATATATATATATATATATATATATACAGTGTGACCAGTAAAGTCCCATCATACGGATTTTTTTTAATAGCTTATTCGAAATTTGACTTTGGCATCAATTTCTGTTTCTATCGAGATAAAAATTAACCAAAAAAATAATAATCACGTGATTCGCATTATCTGTCAAATTTTAATTTTTTCCAAAAAATTAAAAAATGGGGTTATTTCTCAAAATATCAAAAAGTCATTAGAAAAGTTTTTCTAAATGCAATTTTAGCTCGTATGCAAATTTGAGCTGTATAAGACAATTTAGATTTTTGCCCATTTTTTGTAAATAACACCACTGTTGCAAAATAAGACTTAACCAACCTATAAAACTTTTACTTTTGAGAATGCTTTATTCCAGACACCTTTACTTTAAGTTGCCGTATTAAATGTGTGCTGTTCTACAAAATCAAATAGGGTTATTAAAATTTGGTCCTATGTGATGCAAAGTTTATTTGTTTTTGACCCTGTATAAGGTAACTCCATAAAATAATTATTTTTTAAAACGTAGTTTGTGGCTAAAAGTAATACATATTTTAATTAAGACAAACAGGTACACAGTATCATCAGTAAAGTTTGCATTAAGTGAAAAATACATTTTTGTTTAACTTCACGTAAAGTTTTTATATAGTTTCAACGATTTTATTTAAAAACTCTTTATTAAAATTTGTTTAAAGCTATGTTAAGAAATAAGTCAAAATAGTATTTTATTATTCAAGTGCAGTATTCAAAAATTAATTAGTATTGTACGTACCCTGATGCACCAAAACAAGTTGGCCGTAAAACAAATGATAAAAAAGATCAAAAGGCTTTGTTTTAATAATGACAGACAAATCGCTTTCTGTTTATCATAGTGACTTTAAATTAATACTGCATATTAAATTTAAAAAAGTTAACTTTACAGGAAAAAATTGAAATTGTATTAATATGTGGTGAAAACACAAGTCATCGTGTAGCAGCCAATATTTTTAATGAAAGGCATCCAGGCAAAATGTGCAACAGTCTACTGTAAGTAGGATTATGGCAAAATTTAAATCAACTGGATCGGTGGAAAATTCATTTAAAAATCTCGCAATCCTATAAAACATAGTGAAGAAGTCCAATTAAATGTGTGCCTAGATGTTGTGGAACATGGCCAAACTAGTATTAGACATGTTTCTTGCAGAACTGATGTACAAAGAGAGCGTAAGGAAGATTTTGCTTAAAAATAAATTTAAACCTTATAAACCTAAATTTATAAATACTCTTAAGGAACGAGATTTTGACATACGTTTGGATTCTCTTTTTGGTACCAGGGGAAAAGAAGAAGATTGTCCTTTCCCTTTCACGTTTTATGGACCGACGAGGCCACTTTCACTTCAAACGGCGTTGTAAGCTCTCAAATTGTAGATGGTGGGCTCAAGAAAATCAAATTTTATAATAGAATGCAGGACAGTATTCCTTTAAAACAAATGTATGGTGCGGTGTTTTAAACGATCAAGTTGTTGGTCCTTATTTTTTTAGAAGTAATTTAAATTCTGAAGAGTACCTACGCTTCCTTAACACCGAGATCCTTGAAATTTTGGACATATGCCTATTGAAATAAGGCAAAATTTGTGGTACCAGTGTGACGGTGCTCCATCCATATACAAGAACAGGTTCAGGAACGCCTCTTGAAATATTTGGGCAAAGTAATTGGACATAATATGGAGAAGTACTGGCCGGCTAGGTCTCGGATTTAACCCCACTTGATTTTTCTTGTGGGGTTACCTAAAAAAAAGTTTACAAACAAAGACCTTTCCGTAGTGTTGATCATTTGGAAACGGTGATTCGAAACGCATTTCAGAAATAAGGCCCCTTAGTATCAAACTCCATTAAAAGTGTGTCAAGAAAACCATTTTTGTATTGAACGCAATGGTGGGCACACAGAAATGTAATTTTAAATTTTAAGTTTTAAACTGTTTTTTATTTAATACTTAAATACCAAAAATGGTTTGTTAATAATTAAAAAGTTGAAATTTTACATGCGTTTAATTATAATAATAAGTTTTTATTAAAAATTTGACTCTTTTCAATTAAACTCTCTTCCTAATATTAATGTTATTACTTTTTAGACACAAACTACGTTTTCAAAATAGCTATTTTATGAAGCTACCTTATACAGGGTTAAAAATAAATAAACTTTGCATCACATGTGACAAATTTCAATAGCCTATTTGGATTTGTAGAAAAACAAACATTTCATATGACGCTACTTTAAAGAAACATGTCTGGAATAAAAACATTGTCAAAACTAGAGTTTTTATGTAGGTTGCTTTGAGTCTTATTTTGCAACAGTGGTGCAATTTTAAAAAACGGACAAAATATCAAAATTGTCTTATACAACTGAAATTTTGCATATGGGCTAAAAAAATACATTTAGAAAACTTTTCCTACTATATTTTTTTGATATTTTGATAAATAACCCCACTTTTGAAATTTTTTGGAAAAAAATAAAATTTTGACGATAATGCGAATCACGTGACCATTATTTTTTTGGTAATTTTCATCTCGATCGAAGCGGGAATTGATGCCAAAGTTAAATTTCGAATAAAACTATTATTAAAAAAATCCTATTTGATGCGGCCTTTACGGGTCACACTGTATATATATATATATATATATATATATATATATATATATATATATATATATATATATATGTTTTTGATAACTATTTTCATTCTGATCTGAAAGTTCTAGACTGATTTAATAATAATATGAAATATATTTGAAAAATTAAAAAGAGAGAATTTCAAAGAAAAAAAAATCAAAATGATACTTTTGAATATAAACAATAACAATGCAAATCTTACTGTAGTTACGTTAAACGTTTAAACGTTGTTTATCCGTGCATCCTAAATTTCACGTAACTGCGGTTACATTTGCATTGTTAATGTATAGATAAAAAAGAAAAAAAAATATCTATGTCGATGTAATTGCATATTTGTACGTAGTTTTTAGGTCCGACTAACTTTCCTTAATAACAATTTTCGATATTGTCAAAAATAAAGGTTATCTACTCCTGAACCAAATTCATATTTTTTGAGCAACCTCGTATACGATTGAAAAAAATTGATATATGATGATTGCATTTAAGGTTTTGGAACATGTAGAACTTTTAAAGAATAACTTTTTTTCATAAAATTGATAATAAAAAATTTTTCCATATGGTGCGAACTTACGTAGACACACTGTATATCGATAAATCAATATTTCTTGTTGGTTATAGTTAAATTGTTACATCAGTGATATATGTAAACAAAGTTTTCCAATAAAAAAATAATTGAAGCATTTTAGAGTTTTTTTTTTATAGTAGAATCATATTGAACATCATTCCCTCATTTTAATATTTTATTTTTACTTTTAATACTCGGTTCAAACTGAAAAAAGTTGGGGACCATCATAATATTTTAATCAATTAAGACATTAACTAGGACTTGTGCAAAAAAAAATCGATATTAAATGAAAAAATTAAACGTCTGGAGCAACGCCAATTTCGATTTTTTGAGAATTACATATATATATATATATATATATATATATATATATATATATATATATATATATATATATATATATATATATATATATATATATATATAAAACGTTTTAGTATCAATGATCAGGTAATTTAATTTTAAACGAATAAAAGAATAATATACAGGGTATCCCATTAAAAAAAATCAACTTTGCAATATATCTTTTAAACAGTAACCGATAAAAAAGAGCAAGCCACTAAATTCTACGTAAAATTGTACACAAACTTGCTTTTTTTTTTTTTCTATCTTTACTAACAACCGAGTTACAGAGGTGTGCTGATATCGTCAAAATTTAAAAATCGCCCTGTATCTCCCAGACAAATCAAGTTAGCCGCGATTTATTTTTACCGTTGCAGTTGTTATGCGCCATCAGATTTGCTCTTATTTGGTTTTTCCAATACCATGAAAATCCATCAAAAAGGCGCCACCCTGTACACTTTGCATATATTTAAAATCAGATCCAACGTAAAATACTGTTCCTATATCTGGATAATGGCTTCTTCCACAAATTTTAACATTATGACTCCATCCCACGAAAAGCCTTGGTTGGCCTTTAAATGACCCACTTTTACCGAAAATCTTTCTTTTCTTGTCAAGAAAAAAGCTAAATAAAACTTTTTATAAGTATTTTTATAGCTTCGGCTCTAGAGAATTAAACTGTATAATTCCTCCTCCTGCAACTCTCAAACAACAAGAACTGTATCACTCTTATACCTCTTCTTACAGTTCAGCTGGGGAAGGTCCAAGCCTTCGACTTTATTTGCTTTTTTATCCTTAAAGTAAATGGAAACATTTAAAATAGTATATTTCATTACAGTGGCGGCTCGTGAGTTACAAAATAGAGGTTCTGCACAGCGAAAGCGATTAGTAATATACATTTAACAAACCAGAATTAAAAATAACAAAATATAAACTTACAAGATTTGAGAAGCAAGTGAAAAACAGTTTATACAAGTAAATGTCAAAGAATGTCTCCGAAGACTAAAGGCTTATTTTTATAGAACAAGTTGATTCTTCTGTCCTTTTTGGAAGAAAACTTGTCTGTAACCTTCTCATTGAAATTTGAAATTTCACGAATCATGTCCTTTTCATTGATAGATTGATAGAGCCACTAGACGATCCTGAGTCATAGAATTCGTAAAAAAATCTTGATTCGTTTTAAAGTAGAAAATGATCTTTCAGCCTTTGCAGTCTCATTGAATTGTTATAAAATTTCTAATATTCTTTTGGTTTCTTGAAATGCCCCTGATAAATTATTTTCTATTAAAATTTTTAAAAAGTACTGCTCCTTTATAGATCTACAGTCTGATCTGGAATAAATTACTGTAATTGGTTTT